>LQRL01027915.1:0-10612 GCA_001703475.1 Hydroides elegans
GATACATGACAAACAACACAAATATTATAGGGTTTTATGCATAAAGATGTTAACTTGGTATTCGATTTTCTGAGGGCAAAATGGTAATTTGTTTAGATGTAAAATTATATTTATTTTTATCTATCTCAGATATGCTTAGGTTATGGAAATTATATGGATCAGGATATATTTACGCATTTACAATCTGCATCCCCAAATCATCATCGAGGAGTAAACCCCTTTATGCACTAGGGCATAGACTATTTGCTGCTCTTTCCATCGATTATGTTTTTGTGGAAAGAGCTGAATCCGAGAGACGCCAGCCATGTCAGTGTGGATTGGCGTCTTTGCTTGCCGCAGGATGCAAGAGGAGGTTGCAAAGGGTTGCCCTGACACTGTCATCGCAGCCGCCAAATTACCGAGCTGCACTTGTTTTTCTCCAAAGTCTCGGCGGTTTTGGATGGAAAATACGTGATTGCGTAGGTTAAGAGGTAATGCTACGAACACGTGATTAGGTGAAAAATAGTTTTCAAAAAAAGCTAGACCTTTACAGATACATGAAAGTCCACCGATGATTGGTTGAATATTTCAAATTCATCATTTCATGTATAAGATCTGTCTCTTCTTACTGCAAAAAAGGGGAAAAAGGCCACCATTTTGTTTTACGTAGGCCTACTTGGTTAAATACATGTCTTCACTAATGTTATAATTAGCAAAAATAGCCTTGAGGATGCTATCAAACACCTATCATCGTTATAAAATATACATAAAACCTATTTTTGTGCTCCCCATTTTCGTCAATCGCCGACATTTTACGACATCCGTGTCTCTTAAATGACGGATTGCTTGGCGCACTCAGATATTCTAAAGACAGCGCTTTTGCTTTTCCAGGACAGTGTCACCTAAAACTCGTGTCATTGACGAAGTCGCTGTCGTAAAAATAAGAAACTCCGAATACACTCCACACAGGCGACCTGACCGAGAAATTGCAAATCACATCAGCATATCTTACGGCGGCGGTCTGCCAAAGGCGGGGCCTACTTTATCATGTTCGCCGCCTCGTACACTCCACACAGAGTCTCGTGCGCAGTTGGCCATGTTTTTTTGTTCGGGTCGTTGTTGTTCGCTTACATCTCATTGACATTTTCGACGCTGTCTTTTCTTGGCTTTAGCACAAATGTCGGACTAATTGACTTAGTACGCGTCTGTCATTTAATGAGAGGGACCCTTCAGACACAGCTTATAGCTTTCGAAAATAATATACTTTTACAGTTTTTTTTGTTCGCAATCGTTCATTTGTTTTTGCTTTAGCTGGAATGCTGTTAACGACTGTGTTATTTATGATGGACAATGTATATACATATAGTATATACGTTGCTTTTTTCCCCTCCATGATTTATATCTAGTGTTTAGATTTCTTGCAATAGGCCTACAAAATGATATCACCTTTTTATATCGTGAAAACTGGCATAAGTAAATATGCAACATGTTAGTGTTATGCAATTCAGTTCAAGTGAATTTCGCGATTGATTTTACATTGTAAAAGTGAATGTTTTTGCTCAAAACAAATGATGAATTGCTCTTTAAGTTGCTGAAGACTTATTATTGAATTCTATATCAACTCACGGGTTTATTCTAATTTTAACCTCAGAACATTTCATTCATGCCAAATGAATTGCCTTCCATGTTAAATAACCATGTTTTCTTTCTTCTGTTGACAGACGTGAACGTGGACAACCCCGACTACGTGCAAACATTGCGCGACAAGATCCAAGACTCACTGCTCGAGTACGAGAAGTCACGTGGTATGAACAGCCAGCGTCGCCTTGGCAACCTGCTCTTCTGCCTGCCCATCCTCATGCACCAGAAACTCTTGTGTCGCGAGTACTGGTTCGCAGTCAAGAAAACCGGACAGGTACCGCTACATAAGTTGCTCAGTGAAATGCTCGAGTACTATTGCTCTTAGCACTGGAACGCTCATACAAAAGCGTGAATTGCAATTCAGCGATGTGTGATTGCAATTATGCTCAGTGAAGTGCTATCGAGATGAATTGCTTCTAGCATCCATCAAGGGAACCCCCCATTCTGCCACGATGAGAAAACCTGAGAGATAGATTGTGTGCGTACATTGGACATGCATTCGCTCTATTTGCAATACTTGTATTGTAATGATTTCGATGTGGTATAGTTGATATTTTACTTCACCAAACTCCGAAACGTGCTTAATAGCCTCAAAAGTGAGGCATTGTTGTGCGATGATAATCAGGGGTGCTTGCACCGAATTTTCTTACGACCAAAATATTCTTAGGCAATCTTGTGTATCTTTGTAAAAAGATCCGTATATACTAACCCCATGTGTTGAAAGTTAGAAATAGAGAGATGTTCGTTGATAGATAAAGAACGTTTGCAACCATTAGTGGACTTAGCAGGTCAAAGTCCCGATTCTTGCAAAAATTTTACATGGGCAACAGGGAAAACGTTTTATTCTCATGTATATATATACATAAAAACCGAGAATGCAATAACTACAATGTATTTTGTTAATGTCTAATGTGTTAAAAAGTGTTTGAATGATATTGTGTATAAATTGAGATTCTATAAAAAGTATAATTTACTTAACATTAATCTAATGAGTTGATAGTAAAAGGAATCCTTCGAAACAATCTCAATATAAAACTTTGTTCTTAGAAATAGTAAAGTTAACAGCTATCAAGTCTTCGTTAACAGTAGATAAGTTTATTTGTATCAATTTAGGATGTGTGCAAGAATTTGTGATGCTAGATTATTTTCAAACAAATAAGAAAAACTTGCAAAAACAATAATAATTTGTAGTTAGTTTTTAGCCTGGCTACATGACATACTGCATGTTACTTGGATTCGAGAGTACACAAAAAGCGTAGTTCTAGATTTTAATTGACCGGAAAAGCATTCGAACGGATATTGAACGATTAATTTACTTGTTTGCCTCTCCTAAGTTTCTTGCCCATACACTAGTCTATAGTGTACGGGATTATATTTATGTGATTTCCTAAATATAATGTAAGTTTAGTTCAAGACTTTAGATAAGTTTTTAAGTATGAATTTAGTAGTTTAGCATGTTTTATGTGCAATAGCAGAATTAACAAGCATGTGTGATTCCAAATGAAGATGTTCGAAATCTTAATTTCCGGTTAGGGATATTTAAGGCATGTTTTTTTTTTCTTATTCAAAAAGATGCGTGAAACAACTTGAAAAGGCGAAGTAAAATTTTAAAGAAAATTAGAGAGAGAAAAAAAAAACGCGATTGCGTAATTTCAATTGTTTTGAATTTTTTAATAACGCAAATTGGCTTCGTTCAATTATTTTTTGTGCAAAATCTCATTTTGGTCATAAAATGTTCTATCCCGCATCTATCCAATTATTTTTAGTATTTAGAAATAGTTATGGTTAGTTTGCAGTGTGTAGCCATTTATTCTCAAAATAATTGACAATTAAATATTGTTTCAATTTATTCATCATTGTACTAAATATAAGACTCTTATTAAGATGATAACATAAAAAAAAACTACAACAAAGGCAAAAAAAAATAATAATAATAATAATATTGTAAATATGCTATAAAAGGGCTAGATTTCTAATTGAATTATTTATGCAAAATTAACATCGCACTGTGACATGTATTTTATCATTAAGTTACCAAACGGTAAAAACCTAAAAACTTAATCATGCTAAATACAAAACAATGTTAATCATATCATGTTATATAATCACCTTACTTTGTTCGATTCTATAATCGGTTAAGCTTCAAATTTTATCAAGTAAAAGCCACTTTAATGACATTTAGATATTGTATGAGTAACTTTTTCTTTCGTGACTAGATTTTGTATTTTTTTCTGCTAGATTTTACTTAATAATGTTAACGATTCAGTGAAAAAAAAGGGACTTAAATATTCTTAAAGTTCATTTCAATATAAAGGTACAAAACCATCACAATATTTTGTCATTTTTTATATGCGTATTTTATATACTAACACTGTATTAACTGCCTTTTCAAAAAATAATTCATGAATGAGTCGAGCTTTTTTTACGAGTGAACAAGAAATGTTTGTTGGAAGCACAAATCAGTGAATGAAACTTTAGTATGCTTACGTGATTGATTGTTTTGTGAAGATTTACCTTTATGAAGAGGTAGTTTGTTATGTGATAAATAAAACATGGTAAAATAACACATCGTTATTTTTTTCTCTTTCAAATATAGATATTTTATATCAGCGTGGTTAGTCTAAGAGAACCAGGCGTGTATTTTTGAACCAGAAATTGCCAAGAACCTTCTGGTACAGTCATGAAGTCTCAGGGCGCAAACGCCAGGATGTGTATTTTATTATGAAACAAAATATATCTTATGATTCCTCATCATATATTCACATCTCTACCCTTAAATTAAGAAACCTTTAAGTTGACACTAACACTATTGTACTTTGGATGCCGTATCAAACGCGCCAACAAACGAAAACTATTCTTTAACTTATCAAATGTCATCCTATATAAACCTAAATATGTTTTTCCAAAATGCCACAGGTCATATTACGACTTCAGAAATAACTGTAATTTATTTAATATATTTGTCACTTTAATGTAAGTTGATAATATAAGATACTTCGAGAGGGAGGTTGTGGATATTTGGAAAAGCAAGAATGAGAGCCAATAGAATGATAAACAAGGCAAAACTTTAGTTATAGGAACTTCGAGGTTATTTGTCAGCGAATGAAAAAGATAGAATCATGTCTAACGAATTTCAAAACACAAACAATAAACAAATATAGGCATATATAGGCGGTCATTTCCCAAACATAACCAAATCAGGCCAATAAAATGGACTGTTTTGTGAGCATCCCATATAAGGCATGCATTGTGCTGTTTGACCAGGTATGCAGAGCTATTGAACGACATCATTTCTATGCATAAGAGATATCGCTTGAATAACATGCATTTTGTTTATTTGCTGTTGATGAAAATTTTAAAGAATTTTAAAAAAGACATTGACAGGTGTGGCAAAAATTGCCAAAAAAAACAGCGCTTTTAGATTCTAAATAGATCAAATAACAAAAAAGTTATTTCAGATATAAGTGGTTTGTTAAGAAATTTTATATGGTTTAACATAATTCTAGTTAATATTAGTTTAGAGAAATTTAGATCTTTTCTTACCTAGCCTTATGACAACTCCATGCATGCATTCATATTCAAAAGGGAATTTTCAGAAATTTACCAAGTAGACTATTTAGTTCGTATTCATCTTCAGCGTTATCTCCGTTTTACTCTCAGCATCAATGCCATTCCGGGAATTCAAATGTTAAAAGTGCTCGGCGCTTATATAATAAAACACTTTTGAAATAAAATAAGTTTCTTTCTATAAACAAAAAATAAACGAAATTGCTTTTGAAAATCAATTTCCCCTCTCCTTCGGGTCAATATTCATTATGAGGCGGTACAAAAAGCGACTCACAATAACCATTACAACTAATTTTTAGATCATATGCTGATCCTTCAGAAAGGAATGAAAGTAAGAAATAATCGGTTTTATCTAACTTTGATTCTATCCAATCAAAAATTCTAAGCATTAAGTTGTAAAATGGGTATTTAATCATTGAAATCATTGTTTTGGGTCACATGGTTCCTGATTCTTGAAAATTGCATGATTAAGACATAAACTAAGATTACAATTCGAATATATATATATATATATATATAGTTATACCAATGCTAAAGCATGGCCTAAACCCGAACAAATCCATATAATGTGGACCAATTCAAAATCATTACGATCAGTTCATCTTAAAACTTTAGTTCGGAATAATCCAATCGTTGATACGGAACCAATTTATTTTTGCAAATCCAGAACAAGGCCAGATGTTGGCAAGACATGGATTTGCTGACGCAATGTACACGTTACTTTTAGATCCAATGTGGAACCAAACTGAATCAATTGGACCAAGGCACAAAGCCCTTGTACCCTTTAACCCATTTGCACTTTTTCCATTGCCCTCGGAAAAATCGAAAACAAAATACATGTGACATTTGGATTTAGTTGAATTACCTTTTTGGAACAAAGGCTATATTCCGTTATGTCCTCAAGAGGTTATCGACTCGTGTTAATTATACATGATTTTGACAAAAATACCTATTTTCGCTTTAAGCTATTAAAACAAAAATAAAATAATGAGCTCATAGGTAAAATGAGCGGAAAATGTATCCGCATATAAATGATTAAAATAAAATTCTGCCCTTTAGTGGCAATTTTCCCCTACAAGCCTCACATTCGTTGTCTTGAAAATAGTTGACTTGTCCTTGGTCAGAGGATTTGTGCTCGCTCCTGTTTTCGATGCTATTTTTCCGAGATTTCATTGGAATTGGTAGGATTTCGTTTCATTTCTGTCTGCAGATTCAAATTTAAGGGCTCCCCTGTACATATGTCGAGTTGTCATTTGACCTATCAGGTGTCGGCTCGAATAACAGCAACGATAGACAAATTACCAAGAAATCACAAATGATTGTTTTGAATCATGAGTCCACACGACGTTCTAATTTTGAATCCATCACATTAAAGTGAAGTGGTAAGACCTTTCCGCACCAGTCATTAAACTAGATCCAGATTTGACGGTCAAAGCAAATAACACCAGTCCTCTTATCGATCAAGAAAAACTAAGTTATCTGAACCATCAGTTTCACAATGAACCATAAATTTCACAATATACCATCATCAATATACATATATTTAAGAGTATCGTGCAACAATGTACTTCATATTTTTTGTTAATCTGCGTTTAGCATAGATCCTTAAGCAGTTCTTGCATGGATGTCTTTTGCGTTTGAGTGTATTTGTCGTCAAGATGACCCGAAGAAAAGGCCCAAGTTGCCCCTCCAAGTCACGTATTGGCGAAAATGGTTTGGCTGTGACATGAGTGCGAAGAGGCCTCGGCTGTCTGGTCCAGAATGCAGCACATCTGTGTGGATGATATCAGGCTTATTGGGTTATCATTGTAGAATTTCTACCGTTAGAACAATCGAAGTCAAACGGATGATATTCGACAAAACTATTTACCGGATTTATATTTTTGTTACACTTAATTTTGATTGTGGTTTGTGCGTGATTACACGCGCTTCTAAAAAACACGGTGTATTTTTTGTCACATTTTTTTTCGTCCCATTATTTCGGTTACATCGCATATAGATCCTCGATAGGTTCGAGTATCGTTTTAAAAAATATATTTCATAGAATATAGTTGGCTTATTACATTTTTGAGCAGTGATAATCTATTAGATTCTAATACATGATAGAAATCATCCTGGATGTTATTTACAAAGTTGGCGAAATGGTATGTTTCGATAAAGAAGAAATAAATGGTGACAAAACCGACATTAGAATGGATGCTTTTAAATTTAATATTAAATTCAAACAAACAAAACAAGATTTTATCGCATGATTTAAACATAAAATGTGATGTTTCTAGGTAACTATCATTTAATAATCAACAACACTTCACATTACTGCTAACATAATTTAATTTGATGCTATCACACAAGAAAAAAGGGAGTTAATTGTAGAGCAGCCAGGCATATTTACACATTATGAAGCATTTCAAAATCATGCTTAAAAATAAATAATAAATAAAACTTCATTAGACTGAATTATGAAAAAGTATCTACTTCTTAAGAATAAATTATATATATTCTGAATATATCTAATCTGTAATTCGAAATTATTTATATGACAAAAGGCGCTTCCACAAAGCCATGCATGTTTCATATCGCATGTCTCATGAGTAAATCAGAAATATAATTCCAATCTTTCTGATCTACCCGGTAAATATATATTCATCAAGCAATCTGTATGAGAAGAGGCACTTCAAATGATCACATGAAAAACAATTTTATGTTGTGCTATGCATATTTCATAAATGTTTTTGCTTTTAAAAATGCAATTTTCTTTTGATGGCTCGTCAGCTTGATTACGCATTCCCGCTAATTTTGCTGTTTTTATGATTGTATCTATGCCCGCTTGATTGTGTTTTTTATTCGCTGTTATGTATAGCAGCTGTAATGTACCGAACATACTGTTACTTTAGCACAGTTTTATTGAATGCCTTCGATTCGCCCTTTCAGTATTTAGAACTTTACCTTTCTGGACTGAGCGCGAACCGTGTTAACCGGGAGGTGTTAACGATGACGTACATCGGGAGATAATTTTTTTATTGTTGTTGTTGCCCGTTTTAGATCATTAATTTGTTATTTTCATATTATATTGTTATGTTGTAATTTAAGTTCTTATTATTATAGAATGAATTCGAAAAGAGTAGAATCATTGCGATATAAGTTAAGAAGCTTTGTGGTCATATATATATTTTTTTGTTCCTTGAATCCAAGTGATGGTTTGTAGAATGGAAAAAAATGTTTAAAAAAAAGTAATAAACCAAAATTGAAACATTAAACCAGGGTTTATTAGTTATAATATTAGAATTGATTATTGAAACAATTTTAACTATAAATATTATGTTAATGATAACTAATTTTTGGTGCCACTCGATTACTGTTGAATTTTACTTTATAAAGTGAGTAACCATACACTGTTACATTGGTTCCACACGATTTCAATTTTTACTAAACGTTTCGTTTATAAAGTAAAATAATCATTCGTTAAAAAGAATGAATAGGATATTTCATTATTAGGTATAAAATGTGTTGATTGTTAAAACGGTTAAATTTTAAAGTTTGACGGCGTTATTGAACTCATCATACTTAAATTTTATTTAGAATTAGTAACATATCAATAAAATTCCGTATCTCAAATCAGTTAATCAGGGATTATATCCACAGTGTCACCATTGCAAAATACATTAAGCTTATATGCAACTTAAACGAGGCGTTTGCCCTTGTCCTGTTTGGTTAATTATTCATCGATGAATGTGGAATTGGCAGGTCATCCAGTTTATATTTAATGGCCCATTCGCCGACACCGCTTTGGTCCCTTAAAGCCCTGTGACCTTCCAGGGCTATGTGAAAATATATTTTATATTATTGGTGGCCCCCATAATTAGTAATGCCATAGTTTCGGAGGGATGGGGTGGGAAGGGGTTGGGAAGCGTGGATTTGTGGGGTTAACGTCTTTTTGGGGATCTAACCTATAATTATTATGGTAATGTGTGTTAGATCATTTGTTGATATTGAATTTTGAATAGATTGCAAAAAATGTAGCCTACTTTATGGGTGCAAACAAAATATCATCTAAAATATCAACAAATAAATATAAACAAATATAGTTCCCGGTAATGGTATAAAAGTTTTTTTTAAAGAAGTTTTTATTCAAACGAAATACATAACGGACTAAAATTAGAAATGTCGCTAAATTTTGATTTTGTTTTGAATAATGATAAAATAAACTTTTTAATTGCATATTTTTAAGACGTCAGATTCTTTATGTGATAAGCATTTTTATTTATTTTAAACTTTAAAAAAATGCAGCCATTTTTATCAGAAGTTATTTTTAATCAATCTACGTAACACGAAAACCTCGCATTTATTGACCAAAAATATAATGGGTGCAAAATTCAATCGGTGTAATGACGTGAAAACTATACAAATCAAAAATTAATAAAATAAAATGAATAAAATAACACTCATTGGTTATATAACTTCTGATTTCTGTTTAAATGTATAAACTGTATCTTTATTCATAGAAATTGCACGTTATATATAACTATGAAAATATTTATAAAAACTTATTATTTATACTTGTAGATTTTGTTCACGGTTCCTTCAAAATAATATAATTGATTGAAAAAAAAAACATTCATTTATTTTATCAGGATAAACAAGTATGTTAGCAGATTGTTTAAAGCAATATCTTTTCAGTTATTGAAGCAATATTGGCGTATTTTAAATTAAAATTCATCAAACATATTGATACTTTAATACGTATTATAACATGGTGCGATATTTTTTCGCTATATGTCTTTTATAATTTTAGACGTTTCTATTCTGCGATAGAACTCGCTTTGACAATTTAGCAATCAACCAATCACAACAACTGTGTTCATTGGATGCGGCACAAATTAACAAATGAGCGTTCTCGTGTGCTTTATTTCTTGGCTGTTACACTTGACCCCCGCTATTGTCTAAAATAGATTAGCCGCCTGGTTATATGTCTAAAAATAGACTAGCCACCCGGTTATAGGAATGAAACCAGGAAGTAAATGTAAATAGTTATCTGAAGCATTATTCACATATATATTTTTTTTCGTTGATTTAATTGTGTAGGCTTTTTCTTTGATCGTTTTCAGACGAGATAATTTCGACATGTCACTTCTTCTTGATTGGAGCCAAGAGTTAAGATGAAGGAAAAATAAATTTTGCTAAGAGAATGAGAATTCTTGGAGTAAATGTATAAATTGTCACAGATTGCTCTGTATTGGTGGGTGCTTAGATGTTCAACCAGTGATGCAGGGCTACTTCGTCAAAATGCATATGCTTGTAGTTTGGATAGGAAAATGCAAAACAAAATAATGAAATTGGGATAACAAATGAAATTAATTGAAATGAAGTAATAACTTAAAATTGGGATGTCTATGACGATTCGGGTAAGTTCTTTGATTTTTTCGAG
>LQRL01027933.1:0-10033 GCA_001703475.1 Hydroides elegans
ACAATCACGTGACAGACGTCGGAACATAACACTTTTCATCATGGTTACCTAATATTTAAGCGTTCGCATTTCTTAGTTCCCCTATCCTACGAAAATTGCGAGTCAATATATGCAGATGTTATAAGGAGGAAGGGTAGCCCAATTTTCCATTCTTGAGCTGAGCGGTTAGTGCAGATTTTCAAAATAATAATAAAAATATTATTGTTGTGTATTTTTGAGACAAACTTATTGCATTGTATTTGCAAATGAATGATCTCCCATCTGTGAAAGTTTGACACGAATAGATCTAATTTTTGATTTTTTATTCGTAAATGATTTCCAGGCTATGCCGTAACCTGGCCCAAATTTCAATTCTCCGTTCTATATGTCCAGAGATACTGTAATCTGAGATAAGAAAAGGGGGTTCGGTTTTCTCGAGCTTGAATGTAACGTATTGGATTGGAATTCCTTATGAAATCAAGCAAAAAGGATATAATAGACTGTTTGATATATGGTAACCTTTCATATATAAGATACCAGTCCATATATGTGTATATCATATAAAAGCTACAAATAACTTTATAAGGATTTATTTTGATTAACGTAAGTGGTGCGTTTAGATGAAACGACGCGGCGAAAATTCGAAAAAAGAGAGAATTAAAGCCGCGTCGACCTTTTCAAATGGCCATTTCCAAATATAGCGACTCTATGGCCAGATTCAACTGTTCAATACGATTTTTTTCAAACAATCCAGTCTATATTTAGAAGAAGACCGAAAGCCTCTTGGCCACACAAATATTGGCAAAATCATTTTGGCGACACACTATCCTTTTCGCATTTGACACCGCGCACCAACCGGTAGCCATTAATAATACCCGGGAGGGCATTAAACCGAAAACAATACCCTCATACAATGACAACAATAAACCCCTCCCGCCGGGAGGGTTATTATGTGGAGAGAGCTTTAGAAAACAAGCTCCTTTCTACCCTACTGTGTGTCATTTATAGGACTTTTTTATTTTCTTCAGGTAGGGCCAAAAATGCGCTTGAAATGTATGTAATTTACTCTCAACTCACGCAAAAGGAGATTCAAAGGGTTCTTATGTTACAAAAAGGAAACAATATCGAATGTTCTATGCGATATATAGAAGTTTAAAAAAATGTATGGCACAGTTAACATCTGTTAAGATATGTAAATGATAGCAATAAGAGGACCCTACTTTACAATCGTGATCAGGAAACGATATTGAATGGCAACATCGGAAAATTGAGAGAGAGGGGTTCAAAATTTCACTACCTTCTTTCTTCAAAAGGGTGTAGAATAAACACACATAATATGATTTTGCCAATATTTGTGTGGCTTTTAATAATCACACGCGCACTGATTTTCCAACTTGCAACTATGTTAGAAAGCAATTTGTTACCATTATTATTCGCGCTAAATTGTGCGTGTATATTATACACGCACAATTTAGCGCGAATAATAATGGTAACAAATTGCTTTCTAACATAGTTGCAAGTTGGAAAATCAGTGCGCGTGTGATTATTAAAATATGAGAGGAGGAGAGAGAAATTTTCATATGTGACTAATTTGTAGCAAAGTGCGAAGGATTTCTGTATATTCGTGATTTATGATTTTTTACCGTTCTTCTAAGTAGGGCGGTAAATCTTTCGAGGCGTGATTCATGGGCTATATATGGACATACAAGTGGTGTTAAGAAAACCAGAAGTTATATCGTATTATGTACAGTGATATGAGGAGAGACAGAAAAGCTGTTAAACCACATGTTTATTAATAAACGGTAAACTGACAAGACGTCATATAAAACAAGGATATTTATTAGTAATTAGCAGTTCATTAAAAGGGATTGCTATAAAATAAAAACCGAACGAATTTGGATAATTATGATATTAAAAGAGGTTATTTATTGATCTTTACGCACATAAAATATACCTGAGCCTTACATGAGGAATATATAAGGAGTGGAATTACATTGATTTACATATAAAGAACAGCTTGCATATTTTCATGTAGAAACTTGACACAGATATGAACCCGTTTGAAAGGGGTTTTATTCAATAAGGAAAAATGTTTATTTATATAATTGCCGATCTTATTTTTGACAAATTCTGGATTTATGCACTTGCATATGTATTGAGTGTGTTTCGCAAAAAGGATGATAATTCGAAAAGCGATGATTTAATATAATAAAAGGAATAAATCACATGTGTCCTTACACATATATTTTGAGATTATTCTCGAAATGAACTAATCAGCTGGAATGCAATAATGTTACAAATACCTTAATATGTAATTACGGATATTAGCTAGCTTATTATGAGTAAGCGATAAATACCTATGATACATATTATATTTCGTTTCAACAACGTTTACATGCGATTATTGTTTATGACAAATAAAGGTGATTAAAGCTACATTTTTCACCAGCCCGCGGGGCGTTATCTTAAAACATATAAACGAAATTGATTATATACTTTTATATATGGACATATATGTATATATAAGTAAAAAAAAACTGTGTACATATAGGTGTGTGTAATACCACATATATGCGAGGGTGATTTATATTAACGTCACCATTTCATCATCCGATTAGCTTAGCCAAAAGGTGGGTGTTTAAAAACACGTCGACATACCTGCCCTTTAAACAAAAACAACTACAAAATTGAAAAACAACAACATATGACTGAAAATAACATACGAACGCGTGATTAACACTAAGCGCTCTTTGAAACTAAAAAAAAGTGCGCTACATGAATATATTAAGAGATGGTTTAATGACTTTGTGTGGTTGATTTCGAAACAAAAAAGTGAAAAATAACTTGTGACGTGATTTTTTGACACACTTCGAAATCGTGACATTGGATGAATTAACAGATTTCGTTTCGGATAGTTTTCGTACTTAATTATATTCTGTCTGTGAAGTTAGAAAGCAAAGCAGATTCTATTTCGAAATGTAAGCGGACAATATATAATTTAAAAACACTCAACTATTATACGGAATCGAACATTTCGCACCTGTTAAAGACACGGAATATCAGTCTAAAAAGTAAATAAATAGTACATACAGGTGAAACGCATAGGAATCAATTGCATAATCATTAAATATGCATTGAGACAAACTCATTGAAAGATAAATGAATACAACAACACCGTGTACTAAGAAATGAGAGCTTATGAATGATATATGAGCAACGAGTCAGAAATAAGAAAATCGAGAGGGGAGAAAATATCTTCCGATATTGATTGATCATTTTCTGCTCGGACCCTATATTTGTTCTCAACAATAGGTCATTGACTAATTAGAAGGACAGGAGCGGGATGGACTATTTGTGTTCACGAGACAGTGTCTAGTTCTCAATAAAACAGATAAAAGGAAAATAAACATAAAATTATACAAAATAAGGATTTTATATGGACATATACATTGGAAATACACCATGCGTTCATCATCTGGACTATTACATTTGATTTTCAGTGACAATTTCAAGTTCTGTATAAAAGGATAAAGGATAACCTACATATAATATATACAAACAATACTACTTATATAGACTTAAATATAAGAAATAAACATGCATTCTACGTCAGGCGGCCGCAAAACCTGGGCAAAACCCAGTCCGAAATCCGGCCCATTCGGAACATCGGAACGTCTCGATATCGTCTTCGCATCCGAACCGGAGAGTCCCAAAAGCCCACCGGAAGCACTCGCTGTTCCGAATGAGGTCAGAAATAGGTCAAGATCACCCGGAATTACCTCGTTTTACGGCGGGAGGCGGTTCTTATTTGAAAACATGAATGGCGGCGGGGATGGAGGAGAAGGTGATGAAAATTCGATTGTGGATTCGACGCAGAATGTTTTCGAAGCAGGGGATCCACTTTCCGCGTCTACGCCGCTTTCAAAATCGCAACCGGATGTTAACGCGAATAGCGATTCGCAATCGCAAAACAAAATGGACTCACCGCGCCAAACGTGGGATGTGTTCATCCATGAAACGCCGCCGAAAAACAGCGGGAAAAACAACACGAAAGCCGTGCGTAGTATCATACAGGCATGGCGGGAAAAGGAGCAGAAATCCTTCCATAATATGGCTGCAGGAGAATCAGTAACCTCGCCGAATCATCTAAAGGAGGTATCCACGTTACCCACTCGCGGAAGAGTACACAGCCGACAAAAGAGTACAGAGTACAGTACTTCATCGCTTCCCCATAAACGTACACTGAGTTCCAGTATCGACCAATTAAATTCGATTTTTGACACAATGCAAGCGGTGGACAGTTCCGAATCCGATAGCCAAGACGGGAGTGTCCCCCCTCGCGGAAGTCTCGGTTATTACAAGGCATGTGCCACCCCTCAGATGAACCGCAAATTCCCAGGAGCCCGGAGTGCCTCCCCTAAGAAAACGGTCACGTTTATGGACCACAAAAGCGGCAAAGTGACCCCCACGAGACGCCGTGATCGATCGAATGATGGCGGACAGCGGAACCGGTTATTCGAGTCTACTTCCGGTGGAAACGGAAATGGCGCGAAACAATCACAACCGGTTATTCATCCGATGTTCCGAACGAACCCCCAAACGCAACGCAGAACATCAATGGAGAACTTTGATACGACTGATTTAAACGATAGCATTGATAGTGGTGTCGTGGTTGGACAGGAAAATGGGTCTAAGACAATATCAGTTTTAGCACCACAGCGACAGTTGAAACATACCGAACTGCGTGTAAATAACGTACCCGTTGTTACTGACGGACCGTTCAAAGTGAATCTCACTTGTCGTTCGCCACCGCCTATTCTGGACTTAAATGATGACGGTTCGGATGACGATACGGAAGAAACAGTCGAAACGACGTCGAATCCATTCAAAACGGTCCTGGAACAATGGCGCTCGAATTTAAAACAACCAATCAAAACTGAGGAATCGGATGCAAAAGCAAATGTTTCATCAAAAGCAACAAGTAGTGAGTCAACAGATAGTTCTTCGTATCAAGATGATGATTCGGAACAAAGAGTTCGGAAGAGCTCCGTGAATGACAATGTGTTCTATATTGAGAAACCAGCGCAGTTTATAAGCAATCAAAATCAGTCGGAAAAGAGCTCGGGTGTCTTTAGTCCCAAGCCAGAGATTCTATCCCCTAAACCCGAGATCAAAACATCAAAACCATTGATCTTATCTCCTAAACCTAATCTGAAATCAGATCATACATCCAAAGACACACACTTTTCATTTGATACCAATGAAGTCATAGAAATTACCAAGGAAATCCCTGCAGAGAATCCAGTCAATCAATATGAAGTCAGCCCTTCCCTATTGAATGAATTCAGCACGAATCAAATCACGAACCTAGAGAAAACCTACGAAGCTAGTCCTTCCTTAATCAATGAATTTCCTACGCGATTGAATAAAAACACGAATGCAATAAAATCAACAAACGTTGAAATTAAAGCGATGGAAAAACCCATAGATGAGGATATCGAATTTCCTATGCAGGTGCAGGATAAAATATCAATGTTTGAAATCAAACGCCCTAAACAACAAAACAAACCGAAAATAAACACGGGCCGGAAGCTGCCTAAACCACCAATCAAAACGACGAATGATGTTGCGCAAAAAACGCCAATCAAAACAACGACTCATTCGGAGCAGAAAAAGTCGCAAAAGGGACAGCTTGGTTCAATGTCGAAATTATCCAGTATGAGTTGTACGGATATATTCCGTGCGACGTGTGATTCGACTGATTCTGGATCGAATCCAGATTATGATTCAAGGTCATTGCCAAGGTCACGACCTAAATTGAGGTCAAATCAGGTCACCAAAATCGACACGAATCGGGCAAGGTCGCGAACACCTAATGCACCTAGAAGCACAGCGATATCAACCAAAAAGGAACCGGCAAATACATCCAAATATAGCAATACCTCTAAAGGTCAAAATGAGGCCATGACCTCCCACAAGGGGTCACCAAGGTCAACCAGTGCATCCGTTGTCGCTAATGCAGTGTCACAGATCAATAAATCAAAGGTCAATGACCCGAAAACTCAAAATGACAGCCCTCGTAGCAGGAGCTTAAGTTGGAGTACAATCTTATCTGCCCCAGTGCCTTTTACACCTGCAAAACCTCCCAAATATGGACATGTATCGATCAATACCAACAAGCCAGCAACGCCCTCTAGTCCAAAGAAATCGATACCTGCAGAGAAGCCAAATAATTCACCGAACAAACCATTTTCGTCTTATGCGATCACCGGAACAGCATCGAGTAAAATTTCGCGGAGTCGGCGGAAAATGCCGGAAACTCCTCTGACTGGAAATGCGAGTGATAGTAGTAGTTCCGGTCGGAAAACTCCGGATACGATGTCGCCGCCGAGAAGTGTCGGTCGGCAAACTCCGGAGCTTTTTTCGAGTAAAATCGGACGGAGGACTCCGGATCCGTTTGTAGCCCAGAGTGGTCGGAAAACCCCGGATTCGTCTTTCCTAAGAAGCGGACGGAAAACTCCTGATACTGCCTTATCGAGCGGTCGCAAAACACCTGAACCCGTTCAATTATCTGATTCGAAGCGCTTTATTTCAAAGAGCGCCATTTCGCTTGAAAACTCTGGTCGCCGAACCCCAGATAACTTTCTGATGGAACGCAATAGGAATGTTAACAAAACGGCCACAGTGAGACGGTCCCCTAGTGGCACTGTTGTGAAAGGTTCCTTCGATAACGCGCCTCTGGAAGGAGAACCCGATGGGTCATCGGATGTCGTTTACGTACCGCGCAGTTCGTCGCAACCGACATCGGTCGGAAATAATTCAATTTCCAGTTCGCCCGAAAAAGCGGAAAAATCCAGTT
Organism: Hydroides elegans; assembly: GCA_001703475.1. Taxonomy (NCBI): domain Eukaryota; kingdom Metazoa; phylum Annelida; class Polychaeta; order Sabellida; family Serpulidae; genus Hydroides; species Hydroides elegans. Next base: position 6,839 of record LQRL01027933.1, read on the forward strand.
CCGGTTCCATACAGAGTTCGGTTTCCGGAACGAGGCGAAAACTGCCTAATGTTAGTGCCTTGACAACGGAACGGAAGCTACCCGATCCCTCGTCGATGCAAAAATCGTCGAGCGGTCGAGCCTTTCCGGATACGGGGGATCTCCTAGCTGCGAGGCGACAAGACTACATGCAGCGACGAGCGGAAACACAGCAAATAAGGGCGCAGCGATTGTACAATCGGATTTTACCGTCGACACCCGGAGCGACGACAAATAACCGATCGCGAACGATGAGTGGGTCCTCGGCACATGGGGATGATAGTCCATCGCGATCATCGAACGATGTGAACCAATCGCCTTCTCGCCAAACTTCGGCAAATTCCGGAAATAGCGCTCGGCAATCTTCGGTAATTGCCGGGAATACCGCTCGACAAACTTCGGGAATTTCTGGAAATGCCACTCGGCAATCTTCGGCTTCTCCGAGTCCCGCTCGAATGCGATCGAAAGCTATGTCCCCGTCGCCGAGTCGCTCCCGGAGCCCGTGGCAAATGATGCTCGCGAGTCGCATGAATAAACCGAAGCAATCCTTTTCCGCTCTCGGTCGATCGATCACGCGTAGCCTTACACCGAGTAAGGAGTTACTGGACCAAATGGACTACGAAGATAAATATGGTGCTAATGTGGAACCCTCCGTGCCTTTATTACGCGGACGATCCGAACCAAATATCGCCGGTTTATTTAACGTTCCGCCGGCGCTATCACCTGTTAGTATGACGAACAGCGATTTAGCCAATAATAACTCGAAAGGTGCACCCCACGATAATACGCAATCTAGCACGACAATGGAACAGTTAAATAACACAGCGCGCAGACCTAGTCTTAGTCACGAACTCGAAGGTGAAGACAATGAAATCCAAGCGGCGTTTTCTCCCGCTCCCGAAAGGAAACCGAAACGCAGGGACACACCCCGGAAACCGCGCCGAAGAACTGTGGGCGGAGTTCCGACAATGTCCGAGATTCAACGAAGTCAATCACCGGCTCCCAAAGTAATGGGAACCACCGTTTCCGAGCGATTCCTACGCCTGTCCCAAGGCGACCTAAGTGCACCCACTGGGATTATGGACGAATTAATCCGCGATCCGCCAAAACATCAGGGTGTAGTGCGGAGAAGTAGTTCCATGCGGAGTTTGAATTTAGACACGGATGAATCGATTTGGAGTGATGAGGCTTTTGAGGCGCGGGAAGGTGATGCGGTCGATGAAAGTAGGCCCACGAAAGTAGTCCGCGATGATCGGAAGGGACTCGTGGGATATGTATTTAATGTATGAATATGTGGGCAGAGTGATTTCAAGTCAAATGTTATGATTTAGGGCTTGATTTTATTTGCGATATAGGATGTCATTATATTGAAGATTGCCAGTCAAATTTACAATTTACGTGTAAAGAACGATGATTCATATATAATTTCCTTTGGTATTGCTACGCCTGTAGGGTCAGTAATGTTATAATATATATGATTCTTGTTGTTGTGTATATAATCGATGCTAAACGTTTACCTTATAAAGTATCGTGTCGTGTTGCTATTATACAGGTATACCCATTACATTTAAATGGTGCTATTTATTCGATTATTATAATGCTTAAGTTGGAAATTGAGTTATGAACTTTGCTTGAACTATTAAGTGCACTTATTTTACACAACTTTTTAGTTCAACGGTGTCGTGTTATTTGTTACAAAGGGGAGTTTTTTTTTTGGTGAACAAATGCCAATATATATGCAAAGATATATGTATTTCAGTATGGCTCGATTCTCTTTTTTTTTTCGAAATAGTGCTTTTGATTTTGCTTAAGCGTAAAATGGTCACACATATATTTTACCATCTTTTTGCTAAAGAAATATAGGTTATGAAGAAAAGGCTCAATGTTATTGATTGTTACTTACAAGGAGAAAAAAAACGAACGAAATGAAAATACGTTCTGTCATTTTAGCTGCAAGCATTTGTGACTAATTGTAATTCATTTGAATTTAATTTGATTTCGAAAAACTTTGACCCCTATTCGTAAATGGTTCATGGACCATATGTCAGTAAAACATATGCGATGATGAATACAGTCACTGTAATTGTATAAAACAAAAACTATGATATATACAGATAAAATTGTTGCTTCTCACCATATTGACTTTAAAATGGTTTGAGCGATTAAAAATATTTATAAACTATAAATAGAGATATAATTTGTTGCTGGTTTAACACCATATTGACCGATAAATTAATTTTAGCAATTAGCGTAATTGTTGACGGAAAATATCTTTTAGGTGTTATGCAAATATTTTCGAACTTGCTTTTCAAAAATACATTTCAATAACCTAGATTTTAGCGCCTGAAGCCTCACGTGTTCGGCATAACGAAGTTCATTTTGTGAAAAAGCTTAATAAAACCATGCTTTCTTAATTTAAATTATTGTTCAGAGGGAAGAATCAAAAGTAACCAGTATTATGTAAAAATCAGGTTGAATTTAAAGTTCAAATGTTCGAAAAAGTAGGTCGCTTTGCCAAAGCTTCAAGCTAGCAAATTAGACAAAAGAATAATTTATCTAGAAAAAAACTAAATTACAAATTAAATTACCATGTTCTTTTTGTTCATTTGATGTAGGGCAGATAATAAAACTAATGTTTTATGTTAAATACAAGTTAGCTTTTTCGCATTTTGTTACACATTTGTTTTTTTTTATAGTGCTTTCTATCTACCACAAAGTTATAGAAAAGCTGGTCTTTTCTCTTTTTAACACTTACAAATTACAACACTTCATCTTAGTGTGCATACTTTTTTAGCGAATGTTGACTATATACAGTTGTATGGCTCGAGTATGATTTACATCGCCGATAGATTAGTTGTCTGTAAAGAAAGATATCGAAAAGTTTCAAATTGATGTACATGTATAGAATAGGCAAATTTTGTGTAGCAATATCTGCTATATGCAAATGTAGAAAACAACGATGTACCTTGATATGTACAAAACTGCTATTATTTTTCATGTTTCAAAATAAAAGACAAAACCAACATTATATAAATCGTCTTTGATTCTTTATTCAATCAAATTATTGCATTTGACTTCCAAATTTATATTTTTGGAATATTCGTATCTTAAAAAGGACGAAAAAAAAAGACAATACATGTACATGTTCCGATTCAAGCGTAATCTTGACATATATAT
>LQRL01027936.1:2835-14110 GCA_001703475.1 Hydroides elegans
CCTACCTGTCATCATCTTTATCACTGCTGTTGCTCATTCTGACAGCTACCATTTCTAGCAATGGATTGTGACCAGGAACCTTCAACGACTCGTGTTCTCTCGGTTCCGGTTCATTCGTGTCCGACTGTTGCCCAGTTTTTTCACGACTCCCATTCGAAGTGTAACCAATGTCTTGTGAATTATATTCAGTTTTTGACGAATTCGTATTTTCAGTCCGTGACTCACTATTTCGTATATTATTTGAAGATTGTACATCTTGCGACAAACTACCTTCTTGGGCATTTTGAGCATTTTGATGCAGAGCAGTATTTGGAATAAATTCAGTTTGTGATGGAATATACTCAGAGACATTTTCCCCTTGGCTTTGCTGTGTAGTGCTAACCGACTGAGAAGACATGTTCGCCTGGCTGAAAGACTGTTGGCTTTGTGATGACTGTCCATTAACATGCGACCCCTGTTGTATTGATGAAGATGGGGCAAACTGATTTCCAATCTCAGATGGGGGCAAGACATTTTGCATATGAGTCTGTGTCATAGAATTTGGCACTTGGTTAGGAATATGTTGCGAAGGCAATGTGGTATTTTTACCGATATGTGATCCATTACTAAACACTGAAGATGATGGATTTCCGAATTCGCCATTTTGACTCTCAACGAGTGGATTTCTCGAAGGGTCATCAAGACCGGGCACGAAATGAACTGAGCTTGCAGTACTGGAATTTCCCGAACCATGACTACCTATTTCTTCAAACGCAGTCTTATCTTTTTCCGATTTTTCGCTAAATGGTGGATCTAAGTAATCTTGGCATGACCACCGCCCTCTTCTAAAAGGCTCTTTGCTCTCTATTTTAACAACTTTAAATCTCGACTCGCTTGGTTTCTCTTTATGTGGAACAATTTGGGGCTGGTCTGGGGCTGTAGGTTCTTGCTGTAATGAAGGATTGTCATTCAATTCCAAAACACCGTTCGGTTCAGATGAATGGCTTGGCGTCGAGTTATGTTTTTCACGACTGGGAAATACTGCGTGTGGCGTGGAAGATGTGATGTTACCCAGTGTAACATCTTTTGCGAATTCTTCACTGCCAACTGGAATACTATGAGCAGACAATGTGTCTTCTGCTTGGTCAATATCGGTGTCATTAGTTTTGGATGCATCTATGGAGACTGAGCTTACTTCCTCTGTGTTTGTTTCATCCAGATCATCGTCGACATCACCGTCTAATTGATCACTTCCGCCACTCTTTGTGATCACACGGGTGATTTGAAAACAGGACTTTTTCTTTGTACTGGATTCAAAACTAGTTTTCCTATCCAAATCAATATCTGTATGATTGAAGTCGTTTTGTTTATTGACAATTCCTTGGTCAAACACACTGACAGCCATTTTATCTGTGATGACCTGGTTTTCTGCCATTTTGACAGAAAGCTGTCAAAAAATAATCCTCAAATCACTCCAATATCCCGATAATGTATATTCCATATCCCTCGACATGTATTGAACAAACAAGCCATTGCTGATTTGTCCACAATTTAAAATAAACAGCTATCCTTATTCCAAGAATAAAAAGTAATTGAGAAAATTAAAAATTCAGACACAACATCCTTTCCCTTTTTAAGATGGCGACCATAACATACAAATTTCGCGTTTTCAAATATCAAAGTTCCGGCTTGGGATCTTCTTGCCTCGTATTCTTCTTAGAAGCAACTCTAACCGGTTAGGATTGTGTTATCCTGATCTAAAAAGAACCGTCGGTATAGATTTATGGTAATCCGGTTGTTAACCAAAAGAGTTGCTCCATAAAGAATGGGTTCAAATATAAAGCGAAAGAGTTTCTAGTCAAAGGTGCTTTAAAATTAGAAAATCGTGAATTATCACTTCTAACCAATTACACAATAACGTGTGCTCATCGTTTAATATGTTATATAGTCCGTGTACTCTGCTCATTCAGGTATCATTGTACTTTTAGAATTATCTCGGCGCAATATCGGTTGTAAATTACAAGGACCCCATCGGAAACAAGCTCACCCGCTTTAATGGCTTATGCTTAGCTACTCTTATCAACCTAACATGCGCCCAGATTATTGTCAATTATAACTATGAACATTTGAGTGAAATCTGTAAAATGCATGTATATACTGTTGTAGAAATAGCTGAATGATCAATAAATTAACCGAAAAAAGTTGCCCGAACTCTAACCGATTGGAACAGCTATTTTCTAAAAAGAATACGGAGTAATACGCAAATTAATGTTTACAAATCATAATAAACACGCAAAATAAGTCATTCCAGGTAGTTGTCACAAGAATATATTTAATCAGAGGCGTTGATTTACAAATATTATAAATAACATGATATGACCATAAAGTGGAGGAAAAAGAAGAAGAACAAGAAGAAGAAGAAGGTGTCTCGGAATGAACCAATGCTTTATGTGCTAAAAAAACATAATTATTGAGACGAAATCGCTTCACGTCTTAGATGACTTTGATTTTAGGTAAATTGATTGAAAAAAAGATTAAAGCAAAACAAATATCCTCAATAAACAATCTGCTGAACAGTTAGTATCTTTCCCCATAAGTGGCAAAAGCACCTTTGATCTTTTAATAACAACACCACCAAACCAGTTCTCGAAATTTGTTCACAAGACCGCATTAGTGACCATGAAATTATATCTGAAAACGAAATATGGTTAATGCACAAAAGATGACTAAAACTCAATGAGAAATGATGCCAAACTTTTTATTAAAGAAAAAAACTTTAATGGTTTACAAAACAGGTGCAATACTAACCAAAAATTGGAATAGGATTAACGATTTCATTCTGAATTGTGCAAATAATTATGTGCCATGCAAAGCAACATATAGTAAAAACATATTCTATGGGTTAATAGGTAAATTCAGGGAAAAATAATATAAACAAGAATAAAATCCTTAGCTTAGCAAAACTAACTTGTAGTACAAGAACAAATAAATGGACATTATTATTAGAGCTGAAGTGTAACAAGATACAAAAAAGGCACATGATGTATATGTCAATCGCTTCATAGCAGCAGTCTCTCTAAATAATATACATTCTTAACCTAAATAAAGCCCCGATTGTGTTTGCCAGCTGATAGATATATATAAACAAAGCTTTTACCAGGTAACAGTGGAGTGGTACTTTTTATTTGTGAGGTCTTTGTCTTTGGTTGTAAAGATATAGCACCAGAATCTATCGTGTGTTTTTTTGTATATTATGAATGCAAAAACAATTCTAAGTTGTTTAAGTATTTGCGGTGTAATAATGTCGCGAGACGCATCACAATAAATGGTCAGGATCTAAATCAAGATGTTGATATGTTTCATAACAGCCGAATCGATGGTACAGAACATTCACGCTTGCATTCGGTTAGTGGTTCTTCATTAATATGTATTTAACCCTTAATTCGTTTAAGAAGCAACCCTAAAGTTAGGTAAACTCTTTGTATGGATAGAAAAAAATAATAATTTACCAACCCACATTATTTGCTTTTTAAGAAATGTGTTAACCGAAAGAGTTGCTTCAACTCGAACCGGTTGGATATTTTTTTTTTAGTGATTACAGGGTTTCATACACATTCATAAACTAAAACATATATCGTTCTTAATAACGTGTTATTTTATAGAACTAAGAAAATAATGTGAAAATATTTATCTTGAATTTTTCAGCACGATGTAACTAATTCGTCTTTTTTCTCTGTGTAGTTGAAAGTTTGATTTTGCTTGAATGAATGTGAAGTTTGAGTATTTCGTTCTACTCTTGAGTAATTAAGATGCAAGCAAATAAATATCTTAAATGGTTAGCTTACAATTCAACAATTATTGCTGAAAAACTCGATACAACATACACTACTGATATACTGTACATTCTGTAGTGTCGAAATTGATAATATAAGTGAAAAAAATTTCGGAAAATTATGTGGCGTTGGGTAGGATTATGTTTAATAAGTCATTCATGTCCAAGGATTTAAACTTTTCGAATGGGTTCAAACTGTTTCAACGTTCAAAGTTGATTAAGCTAATAATGTCAAGGCCACACCAGTATTCTTTTAATTTTGGAGAGTTGAGATCTGGGAATTTGACCGAGTCTAAAACGTTCGGACGTTCAAAGTTTATTGGTGTATAAATGGTGTATCTTAAGGCCCAATATATTGTTGTTTATAACAATTCATATTTTCAAATAATGTGACAAGTTTTTCGAAAAATAAATATTTAATTAGAAAAAAAATAATAATAATAAAAGCCAAACCAGAATATACATGGATAATCTAACGATTTTTTTCTTTAGTGCCACCAAATTTACCGCGTAAATTACTATTACTCATTATGTTTGTTTTATTCACAATGAAAATCATACTTATCGATTTAATCAATAATTACAAAATCAGAAGGGAACACGAGATATCTATTTAAGCATGTATTGAAATGTTGCTGTCCAATAGAATAATAGATGCATTACTTCAGTGTTCACCAAATTCAAATGATCACTTTTTAAAGGGAAGCAATGTTTTATTTTTTCACCCAGCATCCATATGCTTATTTAAATCATATTTATCCATTCTAAAATAAATTTCAGTCAAATGTTACATAAATGCCTAGTCGGGGTTCGAACATATTTTGCTAGAAAACGAGCATCATCATAATTACGTAAAATTAACGTTATGTAATAATTATAACATCCATCAATTTATTACGTTTTTACGTCACTATGGTTTTCCAATAATCGTAATTTGTCGACCTGTTATATATATAATTTAAGTTGCAGAAAAAATAATATTATCTTTGTTATATTTCTTGCATTTTTCATTATTTTATTGTTTTAGTATTTTCATATGTTGATTGTGTCCTCTTGTGGGACATTTATTCAGAAACTCTTCATTACATTGCAAAATTCAATTTTGAACCTTTGAAAAGTTTGAACATTTATCCATATATATTTGATATCCCTTCTATTCCACTTGTAAAACTACCTGTAGTTTCACATGTCAAAGTTTTTCGATTTTAGAAAGATGTAACTTTGAACGTTTGAACGGTTTGAACACCATTTCACATTACCTTACTTACCAAGTGGCGCGCCGATTGACGTTGCCGGTCACGAACCTCCATCTCTTTCGGTCTTGGGTAGTACGCTTGGCCTTCTCGAAGGTGAGGCTCGTCCATTGGGTGATTTTGTCACTCCATTGCAATCTTGGCCTCCCATTTCCGCGCTTGCCCTCGACCATGCCCTCCAGTAGATCTCTTTGCAGGGAGTCATGTTTCATGACACGTCCAAAAAATGACAGATTTCTCTTCTTTACCGTTTCAAACAGCGACCTTCTGGTACCTGCGATACGAATCACTTCCTCGTTCGTGATGCGTCTTGTCCAGCTTATTCACAACATGCGCCTAAGGGTCCACATTTCGAATGCTTCAAGGCGCTGCTGTGATATTTTGCTGATGGTCCACGTCTCGACTCCATACAGCAATGTTGACCAGACATAGCATGTCACATAAATGGCGAAAATTGTGACAGCTCTCCCTGAATAAAATGTACGATATCATTATAATTATATCATATATGTATATTTCTACTTTGAACGTTTCAAAAGTTTCAACCCATTCGAGCATTCTCAATCTTTTCACTGTTTCGTTGTTTATTGTTTATTGTTTTCATCAAACTCTTAAAATTAGATTGTTCATTAGACTTATTAGAGGTATGTCCAAAGAATATGAAAGTCAGTGCTCTTTATATCTTAAGATCACAAAATAAACAAGTCTATACTTTTGGCTTCTGCCACATGAACACTTGGTCACATTCTTTTAATAGTGTCGCTGCTGATTTCAGGGAATTCTAAAGTATATCTGCAACATCAAACGGCACAATCAGGCTTATTTTAAACCACGAAACTCTTGTTAGAGTAGTTTTTCAGCTTTATATGAAACTGCAAATGAAATGTTTTGTACTTTTTTCTTTAACTCGTTAGCTCGGAGAACTCACAACCAGAAGTGGTTTCAGTGTACATCCTGAAAGACTTTCCCATGGCACTTAATCAGTCCGTGTTCAAATTTGTATGTTCATGTTTGTTTTGCTTTATTATGGTTTTCATGAAATTCTTATTTACTTCCTCCTAAACCTGCTAAGTAAGTTACATCCTCAGACCTCATCCTCAAGTTTGGACACTATTTCCGCTATCCTCATCCTTAAGTTAATCCTTATCCTCAAACTTAAGTTTAAAATCCGACTAATTTGAAAACTGTTACTACGATGGATTTTTTTATGGAATTTGTAGTTCATAGGTATCCAGAAAGTTTAATCTAGAATTTGAACAAACTTTTTAAAAATAATAAATTTTGTTTTGCACGCAAACAATTTAAATGAGTCCCATTAAAAACATCATCATAAAAGTATTTTCATTCATAAAAAAATAAAATTGAAGTATTTTATAATTTTTGAGAAAAAAAGCTTGACCTTGTCTGAAAATGTCGCAAATTTAGTTTCTGTAATTTTTGGTAAAAAAGAAACAAGATATCCTTTTGCTCAAAAAAGTCCCCATATGGTGTATATTTTGCATTTTATTTGTTGAAAATTGTATTGTGTTTTAACACATTTTTATAACATAAAGTTACCACTTGAGGACCTCTCGAGCATTTATATTTGGCAAGGTCACTCTAAAATTTGAGGATATGGATAAGGATGAGAGTAGCGGAGAATAGCGTCATCCTTAAAGCTACAGTTTTAAGCTCATATTGGAGGATAAGCTTGAGGATAAGTATAGCGGATGATATGGTCCTAAACTCAACATACGTTATATATACATTCATATATATTTCCTCAGCTTGCTCTAGGCATGTTTTATCTTAGCTTGACTTACTTGACTTATTCCTCTCCGGCTCTCTTCGTGACTTCTCTGTGCCAATCTAGCCTTTCGGCAGCTCTGTGTTCTGATGTCGCTAGTGTTATGCCGGTGTCCTCTCGGATTTTGGTGCACCATTTCATTGGCGGACGGCCTCGTGGTCTTGGGTTTGGGAAGTCGAGGTGGTACGTACAGGCCACGTAGCTGTCTACAGGTCTTCGGGCCACATGCCAAAACCATTTGAGCCTTTTTGTTTTGACAGTATCTGTTATTGCTGTGTTCATTTGCAAGGTCATTCTCACTGCTTCGTTTCTGACTAGGACGCACAGATTCACACTGGACATGGCTCTCTGATATCGCATTTCAAATGCCTCCAAGTTTCTGCAATCTTCGGATTTTATGGTCCATGTCTCGGCGGCGTACGTTGCAATTGGAAGGATGAGCGCTTTGTATAGTCTCACTTTCAGAGGCTTGCTTATTTCACGTTTTTGCCCAATTGGGATATTGAGTCTACCAAATGCAGCTGAGGCTTGCGATATCCGTCTACTCACGTCGTCGGAGGAATTCGGGACGACACTGCCGAGGAATACAAACTCTTTGACATGCTTTCTTGTCTCTGCTGCCGTCTAGTACTATGGATTGGTCACTTAAGGATATGATCTAACATTTCACATTTTATCAAAGTTTTATCAATATAGAATTCGAACTCCATACAAACTGGACTGTTCAAATATATTATATAAAAAATTCCTATAAAATTATCTTATTCATCATAAAACGAAAGAAATGGATGATATAAAAACAATACATGTCATACGCTTGGGTCGTTGAGCATTGGACTATAGCGATGCTTCTGAAAAGTTATCCTGAACATTTGACTAAAAAAATATACAAGTAAACACTTATTTTCCTATACATGAATTAGCCTAACTGTAAAATTGGGCGGGGTCAAACTATGTATCATCCATGGTGATAAATATTTATCTTAATAAACATTTATAACCACAGGGCCTAACTTTCTGAAGTTTATTCAGTGCATCAGGCGCGGATTTAGTGGGGGTGCATCCGGCGCACGCCCTTATATCTAAGACAAAATAATAAATGTGCGCCCCCCGGTTCAACCTGATAATTTATACTGTTGCGCTCCCGGGTTCAAAAGTTCCTGGATCCGCGCCTGTGCATTTATTTGTTTGGATGAACCAAATTAACATATTTATATTGCTTTCTCTCTTTCTATATATATATTTTTACTAAGACTTAAAACCTTTTAAGCTCAATAGTTTGAGCAATAATAAAAATCGTTTTGGTTTGCACCAAAAAGTCTGTATAAAACTGACTTATTTTCATGGTGATACTTATTTCCATTGCGGTCCTTGTAAATATGTAAATTTTTGGATGCAAATCAAATGACCGGGCTCTTGCCTCGGTATCTTCTATTTATATTTTGTTAAAAGAATGTGATGGAAGATATAGGAATCGATTCTCTCCCCGAAATTATAAATAGAGTAAAGTTGGTTTAAACTTTAAACAGTCGTTTTTGAAAACACTACTTATGATGTCAACAAACACTGGTTAACTTTTTTTCCCCTTAAAAATATGTTATAAAGATGACTTCATTATTAATCTAGTAAGTATAAATGTAAGTATTATATAATCTGTAATCTGTAACTGTAATCTCAATAGATTGGATTTCTTCAAATTAGAAATATATTTTATTATCGCCCAACTTGAACTGTTGACAGAACAAGGGAGTTCGACATTTCCTGAAAATTATATATTCGCGGATATTTAACCAATAAAAAGGGGATGAAACGTTGAAAATTCGCTCTAGTATACGCATTCTAAGAGATTATGTGCAAATTCAAGATCAACGTATGTATTAAAGTATACTTTTTTTTATTGAATTTTGTGTTTTACAAGGAGAGCGATAATAAAAATGTCACTGGATATGGAAATGGAACAAATGTAAACATTATTTTCTAAGACATATTTAATCATTTTGATTTTATTTTTCGTTCATAACATAGTTTATATGATATTAATTTACTGTGAAAGTATGAACTTTGAATATCAACCCAGTAGCAGACTGACGTAGGGCCTACGTAGGGCAATGTAGGCTTTGCATAGGCATCGTAGGCATAGGCATTCACTACATAGGGTAGACGTAGGCCCTACGTTGCGCAACCTACGTAGGCACTACAACATAGGGCCTACATAGGGCCTACGTTTGAAAACCTATCAATCGATATGCCTTAAAAGCAGGGTTCGTCCGAGGGCGCGTTTTTGCGTTATTTTTCACACCAAAATCCTAAAAAACGCACAAAAATCAGGAGGGCGCGTTTGAAAAACGCATGTCGGAAAGTAAAAGTAAAAACGCATGACAATTATGGATACGCGTTTACGTTTTCAATCTTTTGATATAATTAAACCATTGGTGCGCGCGATATGCCTATATTTTAAGGAAAACTGTACTCTAGAAATGCATATTTTGTATCAAATATCCTTTAAAAATCGCTCGCGCCTTCGGCGCTCACATTCAGAAATATTAATGAGCGAGTCAATCGGAGCCTTGATTTCAGGCGAATTCGGGTTATGGTAAATCGTTATTAACATCTGACATAAACCTAGACGCACCTGGTTCTTCCGGGTGCAGTTTTCTAAAGGCACTCACATTTTCGAGTGCTGAATGGGTTCCTCCTTTTTATACCCGAAACCGTAATGTTACGAGCCCTTATATCATTGTTTCTTTGAATGCAATCAAGTCTTTTAATTACTCAATATTACACATAAATCAAAATTCCAAATATTTGAAGGATTTGCGAAAACCTGAACTGCAATTTCGTAGATAGATAGTTTCCGCAAAAAAATACACCAAATGTGGTCTCTAAATAAAGGTATGTATTGCAAAAAAGTGTTTTTTTTTAGCTAAATATGAATTTAAAACAGAACCATATAAAACGCGCTCTGGGAACAAAAAACGCATCAGAATAGAGGGTGCGCGTTTTAAACGCGTCATCAAGCTCACCTAGGACGAACCCTGTAAAAGTAATAAACATTGCCACTAAATAATGTTTTTTATCTGTATATGATATCTTATCTTATATTTCAAAGAAATATATTTTGCATGTTTTCAGTATTTTCGTAGGTTGTGCGATCAATCGCCTACGGTGAGCTCGTGTAAACCAATAGATACAAGACAATAAACAAGTGCGTAACACATCAACTATTTTGTGCGCATGCGCAAGATCCACTTCCCAAATAAACAAATTTGAATTAAATTTGAGCGTTTTCGGGGTAATGATGAATATTTCATCATTTTCAAAATGGATAAGGATACAAGTACAAGGTAAAGTAAAAACTTAATGTATTCCTAAAGTATCAGATGTTAAATATATGCGTGACGGTTCTAAATGAGGTAACGAACGAAAATATGATTTATATATTGTACTTTAAACAGGGGATATTTCAGTCATTCCTCAATAAAGTTTTTTTTTTCATTTTGCTCATTGAAAGACCACATATTTAAGCTACACATGGGTAGTTATTTAAAGGTTATCTAAAAAGTATGATAACAATGTATAGACAATGTAAAAATAGATTTATATAGACATTTCGTAAAATTGCTTACATATATCGTTGCAGGCTGGTGTGAACATTGTTTGTTTATATACTTTAAGCACTTGCCATTATATACACACACACAATCAAGGAAGATAAACTTATGTGTATCGAATTTCATAAGCATGCTCTGCTGCAACAAAAGCGCTCGGTGCGTTAGTAGCAACTAACTGTCCGCCTTTTAGCTTGATATATCCATTGTGTTGCAATGTGATTATTTCTCTGCGTAGTGTTTTAGATGTTAAACAGACATATGCCCTATGTACATATATCCTCCCTTTTTGCATATTGTGCGGAGTTGATATGAAAATATTTCGATTATCCCTAATGTTTTTTCTTTGGCAGATTAAATGCCCTTTTATCTGAGCTGTGCCTTTACGGACGACAGGCCAGGATGGTGGTCACTTCAGACGCTCAAGAGAGAAGAGTACCACCGGAGCAGTGGTGATGCCACCAACAAATAATGCAGAATAAGACTCTTGTTTACATGTTAAAACTACAAGCTATGTAGATAAGGAGTTAGGAAATAAATGAGATTATTTTCAATGTGTTGTCTTTTATGAATTTAATTTTACGTTTCAAGATGCCATGCAACAAGGATTATATATAGGGTTAATGTAGGGTATGTGCAATAGCGAACGTAGCATCGTAGGCCCTACGTAGGCTAAGCGTAGGTATGTAGGTGTTTGATAGGTAAATGGAAATTACCATACATAGGCCCTATGTAGGGCCAACATGTAGGGCCTACCGTAGGCCCTATGAGCAAAATGACGTAGGCCCTACGTAGGCACCTTACGTTGGGCCTACGT
>LQRL01027944.1:0-11641 GCA_001703475.1 Hydroides elegans
TTTAATACACATATAAACCAAGGTCTGCAGTCGTGCCTGGTCATAGTGTCATCTTGATCGGTTGAAAATTGTCGAAAATAGTTCGTCATTTCCAAAGTTAGTTTTAGTAAAAACTGACCATCCTGCATATACGCATTGTTAAAGTTCACGGGGGATCCAAGGTCACTGACCTTCTAGTTTTGTTACCGGTGCTGGACAATACAAAAAGACAACCATTACCTGATCGATTGAACCATGTATAATTCAAGGCCAAAGTTTATTTAAAGCAAACAACAAACAATCTTGAATTAAACTATTTGAGTTGGAGGGCTTCTGCTATTCCTGGTAATGGTGACGGGATTCTGTCCGGGATTTTGCCATTCGGAACTTGGTCTTAGAATCATACATGCGGTGCCTTCAAACGTAATTGCAATTCATATGCAAATCAAATGCATTCATTTTGGTTCATAATTAATAATTTCACTTACTCTTTCGTCCCTCGAAATAATAATTAGAATATGTTTAGATATGATATACGACACAAATAGTAAATAAACCTTAAAGTAACTCAAAATATATTTATATCATGTGGTAAAAGGCTGCATTGGTTTTCACTTATGTATATAACCGGTGATTTTATAAACTGAAAGGTGCATTTTTGGAAAATATAGTCCTCTTAAACCAGCACTCGCAATTCCTCAGCAAAATACCCCATTCTAATATTTTCTGGATAAGGTGTACATCTTCACAGATACAGGTTTGAGTATAGAATCGCAAATATGTTTAAGTATATTTCAATACTTTGAATTCAATTATTAAAATAAAAAGTAGTTTGACAAAATAAGAGACAGGTAATACAGATTGCAATATAGTAGAAAGCATTTTACATGTAACTTATTGATACATTTAAACGAGTTATTCACCTAATTTCAATATGCTTAATAAATAACCTAATGGTACAAATACGGTTTTGACAGAAAATTCCCCATTTTCCGTTGAAATCATTTGGATGAATATGATCATCGAATTACATAAAGATGTGTCTCTCCCTGCCAGGCATACACAATTACTTTCATAAATACGTATAACGTATAATGTTTGCAATTTCATAAGCGGTGTGTTTCGAATGTCTGAGTAAAATAGCAGAAAAACAACTCCGTGAATACATTACGTAAAATAATGTGTAATGCTGATAGCCTGTAAGTAACTTCGACAAATTTCCTTAAATATAAGAGAAGAAAACAAAAACAATTTTTACACTTTATCACACAAGGTACATATTTACTGAAAATCGAAATCAAATGACTTACTTTGTTGTCATCTTAACCAGTTGTGATTACATAACGGAGCCCCAAAACACAGCTCCTCCTTTTATGCGCTATGTATTCACATTTAATTTTGCTTAAATATGTCGTTTTTAAACTTGGGATACCTGAAGCGTTTTTTAAAGATATAATAATTATAAAATCACTGTTGGTAAGTCTAGTCCTTCTAGTTTTTGATCATATAAGTTCCATATAATAATTATATGCTAAAACCGCTAAATTAAGGCGTCAAACTAACCCAACCTCCTCCTGTCAAATACAACTCCAACAGTGTCTTGACCCAGCCTGTGGGAAAATAGCCCTTTCTTTGATTTCTCTTTAATCTCCCCACGACGAGCGATATGGCCATTAAAATGCTCACGGGACGTTTTGAGCACATTCCCGTTACATAACTATGGATGTGCATATTGGGATGGTTTTACATTTAGTGATGACATAATCAGGATGTGGGCCTGCCGCTCTGACCAAATAGTTGTACTGAAAGTGGTGGAGGCAAAATAAGAAGCACCCTAACACTCCTCTTTCATAAATGCTTTCACGCAAGGAAATCTTAGTTTTTATATGGTTTTCTAAGATTAAAACTGAAAGCGGGCCTTTTTCAAATGGTGGATCGTGAGCGCTCCTGTAAAAGCCCTTACCTAAAATGCTCGAGTACCGAAAGTATACTCCCACAAAGTCGGCCATTATGAACAGTATGAATAACGTGTACTCATTTTGTTTTACTGAATTCTATGCAAAAAGAGAAAAAACGAGAGCTGCCCCGTTATATGAAAAATAGGACATGGCCCGACACCCGAAACAAAAAATATATGTTTCTCCCTTGCGAACGAATACAAACTACGATGACAATATTTTAATTTGCTGATAGTGTAAAACAAATGAATGCATTTTAATTCATTGATACCTTTATAATGAGGATTTCTGTGTGGCTGACTACAGCGATTACGCAAGATATGTATATGGGGTGAGAGGGCTGAGCGGGCTAAAAGTAAGACAATTCATGTATATGCAGTATTTGCATTGCATTATATAGCACAGTAGCTTCAGTACTCAGTCCTGTTAAGCAGAAGTAAATGTGAAAATGAATGTTTGATAAAAAATAATGTTCGGGACTAATGATGGAAAGCGGCTTTCAAGTTGATATACGCAAAATGCATCAAGCACAGTGGCCTAGATGTTCAAATACCCCCAGATTTTGGGATAATTTATTTTTGTTTTAAAATCAATGTTTTAAATAGTTATTTTTTGGGATATTTTGTGGGATAACAATAGAACCTTTTTTATGAGCGCTATTGCAAATCAAATTTTAGTTGCATTGTCATCATCAAATTGAAATCAAATCATGAAACATATGAAAAGGCTCAAAATCCATAATGTGTTGGTACTCGTCAAATTTTGATTAAAAAACATTTTGACATTCCCATATCTTTCCGAAATTCTGCTTTGAAAATCATTTAACAAAGCGTATATTATCATCAAGGTGCATATAAAAATAATAGGCCCTTGGAATAGTGATAAGGATGCCGATGCCCGTTATGCTATAGCAATATTATTTCCCACCCTGATCGTATTATATAGCAATCTCATTACCTTCTTATAACCTTCAACAATCATTGTAATTTTATTTCATATGCTAAATTGTGATTTGATATTTGACCATCATTCCTGTTTCAAGTTCTCTAACTTGATAATTCAAAGAAACTATAAAATAAGACTAAGAATAACTCAGATCAAATATATCACTTTTATTTAAATGAAAATATGTAGATGCTATATCATAGCACTTATTGAGTGTTTGTCCTGAAATTATTAAGCTTTAATTAATAAATTATATCGTATTGTTTCAAACGCGATGAGATTCGTAAATAACTCATCATTGTATGTTTATAAGGGCAAACAGTCAATTTATGACAATTTGTAATGAGCAAATAATATGTATCGCTTTCTTATACAGGATAATTTGACCCCCAATAGGGAAGCAACATGAATGAATAATAGATAGATACTTTATCTGATAATATAATTATTTGTTTAATTTAATTAATTGGATTACAAACACATGGACATTCATTAAAATACACTGCACTGCAGTGCCACATACACGCTCAATGACCCGCTATCCAAAATAGCTCCTGCAGTGCGAGCTTTTTGAGCCTCCCATTGCAAATGACGTAAAGTATGAAGTTCATTTCAATTTGTAGTTATATGACTTCGTAAATAACAACACTTGTGATGAAATAAGTATGTGTTCGCGTTGGATCCAAGCTATTAAAATAGCATCTGAGATAACTGTAGATATGTCATTTTTTTTGGCTATGACTCTAAAATAAAAATTACCTCGTTTAATCTTTGTTTTCGAATAATTTGGATAGTTTAGTCAAGATTAGCATAATATAAATGTCTCTTTTCGTGAGAGCCTTTTTGTTTGTCGTAATTTGTTCTCCTGTTTGTGTATGTACTTACACCTCACATCGACACCCACTGTTGTTAATTCTCTGTTTCAACTTTCTTCGAAAGGTACACGCCTGGTCCTGCTCCATTATCGATGAGTTACTTTTTAAATGTAGACATGAAGATAGTCAGATATCACTGTTCAATGATATCATCCATACTAAGCAGAATTAGAAGAAAATATAACAACTCATTTATCACAAGTGATATTGATAAGATACTGATATCTTTATCATTTAAACAGCATCAAATTGAATGAAGCAATGTGAATGATATATGTATGCAGTAAACACAGGGTTATTTGATCATGCATTATACATACTGATCTTATCATTGATGGTCGATTTTACTATACGTAATTTCTGTTTTAAATCCTATTCTGTTTATGTTTTTTTATTTATTATAACAATCCATTCCTATTCTTTTTATGTTTTTTATCCAACTTATCATAACAATAAGAATTAACCTTCTAGTCGCTCCAAAGATGATCGTTTTCATTTAAAGCTGTAAATTAAACTTTCTGTTTGAAGATATATATTGAAACCGTTCATTCTTGAAAGCATGTCAAACTAAAATACGAAAACCAGTTACGCAATAATTGGGATCATGATTACAACGTGCTCATTAGCGACAAAGAATCCTATAAACAATGCATTATAAAAACGAAAAAAGCCGTAATGCATTATCAAAGTTATTTGTTGACCCCTATTCGTAGACGCTTATTTTTGCAATGATCTATATTGCAAAAAAATCTAATAAAGGTCATGGTAACTTATTGCCGCAACATTGGACATTGCATCGTGTTATATAATCCGCTTTCACATGAATGCCATTATAAGTTAATCAAGAATTGAATAGGACATGACAATTATCAATTTCAATCAAATTATGATTATTATGTAATGGTTTTTGAATATTTTAGTACAGTGGACGGTGTATTCTTCAAATGCAATGCAGTTTAACAACGATGAAATAATTATTATTGTTATGGCCATATACTATTTTATCACAAAATAAAATCGAATAAATGCTGTTTTTTTTTTTTCATTTATGTTATGGTTAAGTATTATAAAGCAATATTTAGAAATCACTAAATCATATTTTTTTTTCAATAAGAGTAAAATTGATCTTTTAAAATAATATTTATGCTCAATTTGCATATATTGATTTAAATGAAGGGGACTTATGAATACAAAGACGGTTCAAATAAATAAAATAAATACATATTCACAAAAAGACTTTTAAAATTCTCATGGGGCAACCCATTTCAATGAGGTAAAGTTATTCAAAATAAGTGAAAAGTCACGATTTTGTAGCATAAGTCTGCAGATTACAGGATGAGGTAAATAATGTGAATGAAATGTTAGGTAGGGCGTTGTGGTTCACGGCAACGGATTAATTATCTCTTAAAAAGGGGTCTAGCGTAAACAGCCGTTTAGTATCGACGGATATTGTTGATTTATTTCCTAAAATAATACATATCGCAGCCTACTTATCGTTATAGCTTTTAAGATTTTAAACCAGGTATTCTTAATAATAATTAACATTGGGATTGAAAATATATCTAGATAGCCAAACCATGCTAAAAAATAACACACACTATAACGTAAACAATCTGTACATGTAATTCTAAGCACTTTACAATTGGCACCTATGCTAATTTATAAACATCTTGAATTAAATCTAATTGTAATTTTTAAAATTAAACGATATTATATATGTACAAATAACAATAATTTTACATTATTTTACACTGATATATTTACTAGTAACATATTAGTTTCAATGCTTCTTTCAGTGTATGAATTCCACTTTTCACTTAAGCATCATAATTGATTATCCATTAATTGTTAAATCTCATACATCTACTATTGTTCATTGGATCAGCATTTTGTATATATGTACTTGAATCTAAGTAAATTAAATTTGACAGAAAAATGGCCATGTTCCTTCACACTGACCATCATTCCATTTGCCGCCTGAATGCATCACAAGGCAATGCTCATTTCCGTTCCAATTGTCGGGCTGATAAGCATCCTAGGGAGCACCAAATTCTCCGAAACCGCAACTACCAGTCGCCCATTTCCATTTACCTTCAGATGCCTCGTCTGTTCCTCCAATCCATGCAGCGGATGGGGTTGCTGTGTGACATATTGCAGCAATTAACTAATAATAAAGACTTTGTTTACGATATATTATTCAAACTACACAACTGGATGCAAATTATTTGATTCATTTGTTTAGATTTGGCTAGTTAAAAGACATGAACTGTTGAATGATTAGGCTACAAATGTTGTAGGTCAGTGTTGAACTCAGTTAACCCTTTATACAGTACTTATTGAGATCGCGTTAACACATTAAGATATGGCACACTTACCAGCTAATATTCCCCATATCTGCCAATTTGAGTCGGCGTCACATATTTCTGCCAGTTTACCAGCTCCTGCTTCACTGCACTGAGCCTTTGCCGAATGCCAAGATAACGGTTCCAGTGACATCACGTAACATATGTCGTTGATAGTTAGATCGCATTCCCGGTCATCACAATTTGGACCCGAGACACCCCATGCGCATGTGCAGGCATACCTCCCGACAAGAGGAATGCACGAACCACCGTTTTTGCAAGGGGTCGAAGCACACATGTCTATGTCTGTTAGAAAATAATCCTCTTGTATTCAATTTTACAAAGAAATGGCGCTTTTCATGTGATAACCTACGTTTTGAAAAGGTTTGAAGCACACTTGTATGAGTCTTACAAAATCACACATTTGAATTGGAGGAACACAAATGATCTAAGTAGAAAACATATTTTGTAGTTGTAATTATGTTGACTTTTATTGACTGAATTTATGTTTCAAGTCTATATCTAACCTTTTATTATTTTTGCTTATATCATGCTTACCAATAGAAGGTTCATACCATCATGTCACTGAATTCGATTAGGCTCTTTACAATATTTATCAAATAACAGAACACGAGCAAATATTGATGCTTACACATGTGTGTCCAACCAACGGCGTTCATCAAATGAAAAGGTGATCCCACAGATTCATCCAGAAGTTCACAAACATTGCCTTTCCAATTAGCCGCAAAACAATTTGGTTTCATACGGCAACGAATGCTGCATTCAGTGATAGCTGCAACATGAGCTATACTTGTGAAATAGGAAGAGCCTTTTGTGTGCGACAGTGCTTTAAAGCCATAAAATTGGTTGGCAATGCTTTGACTTAAGGTTAAAGCAATCATAATTGTAGAGATTTTAACAATTTTCAAAATCGGCTGTTTGGCCATTATGCTATCTTACGAAGTGCTCAGTGCAGTAAGATTTGTCTCTTTGTTATCTTAGTCAGGAGAATATATATATGCATGATAGGCTCAAATGTAATTCATGTTTATTGATGCTAGTAAAATTTGCATGTCGTCCTTTTACACAGCAACTTCCACTACTCAATGAGATGGAATTCATTTATTAGCCAAATGATGGCAAGCGCTTATGGATTACAAAGCCAAACGAGTAGGATGAATATGAATGAGCAATTTTATTGTTTGGAAGTTGTTTATTCAAATTCAATGATCACTTAATGTGGATAAATATTAATATGCATTTAAGATTGTGTTTCAGCGCAAAGATTCATTGAATGAATCGGTTAACTTATAGCTAGAAAATCCGTGATGTGACGAATTCATCAAAATAGTTCATTTCTATAGTTAAATCCAAACCAATGTCTACATTTTAATCTTCAAATGTCTCATTTCAGTAACAATTCGAAAATCAAACTTGTTGCCGTCCAAAACATTTACCTTGAAATTATTTGTTGAAATTGCAAATACGAAATCCAAACATACAAATAACTGATAAAGGAAAACCGTTTTAGTTCAAATAAGTTTTCTTCATCTTAGATGAATTTGATTTTTGAGCGTTTAAGTAACGATGTTTTTTTCGTAGAGTTTATAGTATTTTAAAGAAAGAAAATTATCTGTTTGAAATTAGCTTAACCGCTTATAACTAATAAAACATTCGACGGTATATATTTGTATAACTGTTTGTTCAATTATTAGATTTAGTCCCTCTCACGTGAACTTGTTTATTTATTAAAATATGGTCTAATGCGAAAAATGGAATTGGTGGTGTTAAAGTGCGCAAACTGTTTTGCGATAATATGCAAGATGTTATGCGAATGAATTGTATGTTTATAGTGCTCAATAGTTTAATGTGTTTATATAAATCACTCGAATAGTTTATTACCACATGACAAAACAATACTAAATTTTAAAGATAAAACGAAACACAGTAGATGACATAAATCAATCAAATATTAAAGGTCAATTTGTCTTGCGTTATCTTCCTTGTAATTTGTTATAATATTCTATAATACAATCAATAAACCACTGTCTAGTGTGAAAGACATATACCTAGATATTTGATTTGATTGTTCTGGCGATAGTTATAATGCCTTTATCCTTAGATATCATGCAATATGGTATAATATGAATATCATTTAATTTGCAATTCTATCATAATCCTACATATACTTTTGAAACATATGGGATCTATTGACCGCGGGAAGTGGGAAGCGCAAACTGAAGGTTCAGCATGAGATCCGCGCATCTCAATTCCAAAGAGCATATTTTTATAGCATGTTTTGACCGCAGTTTTTGTTCAAAATGTTATCTTTAACTATGCCAAAATATTTGAAAGAAAATGTTATGCCCTCCTTCAAACCATAATATTTATGCATATTTAAAGATAATCACAATGTACAAACAAAATCGTTCCTTAAACATCTTGAATGAAGTATTAACCTTAGTTTTGAATGTCAAATACGTTTTATTTTATTATCTTATATGCATGTATTAAATTTTAAATGTTTTAAGGAAAAAATTCCATACTGTCGTTTTATTTTCAAACCAAGTGTGCGTATTGATGTATCGTATCTTGACGTGTTTTTAATGAATGACAAACTTGACGCAATAACGTTCACGAAGGCACGTTTGAAGGCATGTACTTCTGCGTGTTGTTTATATATGACGCAACAATGCCTCAGTCGAGCTGACCGGGTCTTGTAAATCTCACTTTATCAATTACCAACACAATCATTCAAAGACATAATTATATATCAGTATTTATTGCTAAATTTATCGTAATAGAGAGGTTATGTTGAAAAGAGCGCAATCGAGGGACCTTTGTCAAACCCTCTATTCTTAAAAAAAGGTGTAGGTTTAGCAGAATCTCGAGTTCTCGAATCAAACATTTTGTTTTAGTTTGTTGTACATATTGAACTGTATGTCCTCATTCAATCGGCCTTTAAGATTTGATTGACTAATTTAATTGAATTAAATTTTCACTTGCATATTGCACAGCGCAATATTGCTATAAAATATTTATCGTAATGCTATTATTATACTTTCAGAAGGCAGGTATATAATCAAACTTGGGTGAATTGGACCAAAGCTCTAAATAAAAACTATAGAATGCCATATTCAAAGAAAACAATATCAGATGATATTGTTAACATATTTACAACCTCACTCAACCATTGTTAAGGAATTTGCTTGTTGGGATATTATTGATTTTAGGGAAACCACATTGGACAAAAACATCTTCAATCATTTGTTTTCTTGGTGTAAAACAAATTGATGAAATAAATTCACTAGAAAAACATTAACTTAATGATACTCAAACACGTTTCTAACTTAACAATGAGTGCGCAAAAACTATTATTCTCAATCGGCAGAATGTTTGGGATAAAAGTTCATTTAAAAGAAGTTAGTAAACACAACAAAATAAATTCTATCAAAATGCGTTCATAATTTGAGGTTGTAATATACTTTTTTATTGTATTCTGACTTGCACAAATTGGTGTAACCTCTAAGAAAATAAGGCCTTTTGATCGGACCTAGCCTAGAAAACCATTAACCAAGATCAGATGTGTTTATTTAAATATACCGTAACCTGCGAAAATAGAAATTCCAACGCAAACATGATAATAATCATGTATATTGGAATAAATGAAGACATGTTCCAAAAAGAGGAAGCCAAATAAAAAATCTCGTGTGTGCAGTTTTTTTTTTCAATAAAAATACGATATTTACAAAGATTCTAAAAATCTTCACATGTGTGAACAAATTTAGAGCAATACCTCAAAGTTAAAAGGTTGTTCCCCTTAAAACAAATACACTTCTCAAACCATTGTGTGAATTCAAAAGATAGCAAGTGTAAGATAAACAAGTTATAAGCTAAAACCTAAATCGATTCGGCATGGGGGCATGGGGGCTAGCAAAACGAATGTAACATTCGTTTTGCTAGCCCCCATGCCATATCACAGCACATCATATCATACATTAATTTCTCCTCAAATAACCCACAAAGCTTAAAATTGACAAAAGAATTTATGCATGTCCACACAATTATCGTCATTCCAATTGCCGCCTGACTGCATCACAAGGCAATGCTCATCTCCATACCAATTGCTGGGCTGATTTGTGGCCCATGGGGGACTCCCGATGGATTCGAAGCTGCAACTTCCAGTCGCCCATATCCAATCACCTTCAGATGCCTCGTCCGTTCCTCCAATCCATGCTTTGTATGGGGAGGGGGTTACTGTGTGAAATATGCGAGCAATAAACTAATGCTAGGGTTTAGCAAGTAGCGCAAGTGGGTTCAAATGAAAGAATTTATTGTTTCGAGAATCGTTTGTTGATAGAAATGTACGATTGAATGGTTCAAATGTTATAGGATTTTGAGTTCGGTTGTACCTATCTTTACAAATCTGTATTGATATTGCGTTAACGCTATTAAGGTATTGCACACTTACCAGCTAAGATTCCCCATAACTGTCAATTCGTGATGGCATCACATACCTCTGCCAGTTTACCCCCTGCTTCACTGCACTTAACCTTGGCCGAATGCCATGGTACTTGTTCCAAAGACATAACATAACATATGTCGTTGATAGTTAGATCGCATACACGGTCATCACAAGTTGGACCCGAGGAACCCAACACGCATGCGCAGGAAAAGGCTCCGACAAGCGGAATGCATGAACCACCGTTATTGCAAGGGTTTGAGGTACACAAGTCAATATCTGTTCAAAATACCAATTATTTAATCACACCAGATATTAACATGTTTTCAATAACCTGTTTTAATAACCTACGTTTGAAAGTGGTTTGAGGAACATATTTGAGTAAGAGACAACAAAGTTGATCTAAGTAAGTAATATATTTTGTAATATTGAACGACACAAAAATTGTGATAAGATGTCATAAATTCATATTTATGTCTAAAATAAACTTTCAATTCATTTTCCTGTAATATCATGCTTTTTTATAGAAGGTTCATACTTCCGTTTCACATTTTGCGATAAGCCTGGTAAAACAATTACACCAGTAAAAAACCAGAATAAGTTAAAATACTTACACATGTAGGTCCAACCATGGGCATCTTCAAATTGAAGATGCGATCCCACCGATCCTTCTAAAAGCTCACAAACCTGGTCTTTCCAGTTTGCTGCAAAACAATTTTGTTTCATGCGGCAACGAATGCTGCATTCGGTGATAGCTGCAACACGTGCTATACGTGTGAAATTCGAAGAAATTTTCGTGTGAGAATGCGCTTTAAAACCAGAAAATTGGTTGGCGATGGTGTATTCAAAATTGAAAACTATCAAAATTGAAACAATTTTAACCAATTTTAAACTCGATTGTTTAGTCATAATGGTGCCTCACAAAGTGTTCAGTGCAGTGAGATAGATCTTTGTTATCCAAATATATATGAATGATAGGTTCAAATGTAATTCATGCGGATTGATTGACTATTTACAAAGCAATTATTTGCATATCTTCCATTTTCACAGTAACTACTACTACTCAATGAGCTAGAAATC
>LQRL01027958.1:8875-20773 GCA_001703475.1 Hydroides elegans
TACGCTCTGTTGGACGTTCCAGTCAATGCACAGTCAGCAAAAATATGGCTTTATCGCTCAGGTCCCCCGAAAATATATGGCTCTATCGTCGATCGACAAGTGCTACAAATAGGGTTTTTGGCAACTGCTTGCA
Organism: Hydroides elegans; assembly: GCA_001703475.1. Taxonomy (NCBI): domain Eukaryota; kingdom Metazoa; phylum Annelida; class Polychaeta; order Sabellida; family Serpulidae; genus Hydroides; species Hydroides elegans. The sequence continues at coordinate 9,009 of LQRL01027958.1, forward strand.
TAAGAATGATTGTCGACTGACACGGCGCGTAATGGGCCGAGACGCTTTATGATCTCCGCCGAGGGATTAGCGCCTTTAAGACACAAGGTGTGGAGTGGTATTTGTCATTGTCCGCAGCCAGGCCATTTGTTTATTACCTTTTAGAAAAAAATCTCTAAGATAAAAAATCGTCAGGTTAACTGACAGTGTCGACGTAAAGATCGATGTTAGTTTTTTTTTGTCATAATGATTAATATAGAAGCGCATCCCAATGTTTATTAAACAACCATGCAATGAGTTTCCAAAAGGCATCAATGCACGAAAATTGGATATCTAAAATATTCCCTTCAAAAATATTCCGTTTACGTAAAAATACAATTTGCAAAAAAAAAAAATAAAATAAATAAACAGTAGTTAATCAAGCAGTGATTATAAATATAGCGAAATGAGACTGTCAGGCATGACTCTTCAAAAATGTAAACTTAAACAAATGATGAAAGGTTACAAAGCGTAATTTCAAAATATTTGGCGAGGCGATAACAAATTGAAAGTTTTATTAAATTTTAATAAAATCAAATATAATCAAAGCTACAATAAGCGTTCTTAAAAATATTATAACAAATATCGACAAATAACAATTATCAAAATTGCAAGCAATGTAAATTACACTAATGTTTATTGATAAACTGATAACATAGAAAACATTTGGTAAGCCGCTGCCGAACCGGAAGGGCCGGCCCTTTAGTCCAACGCGAATCACGCATTCTTCTTGTCCATTCTCTTACATCGGCACAATTTTTAATAATCGTATCAAATGACCTCCGAAAAATTATTTTTCTTCGCGTCACCGATCATCGTTGAAATGTCGCTAATGCGCATGCTACGAGCAATTGTGCATTTAATGGCGATTCTATATTGAAGCGTACTTGATATTGATACAAAAGCAATATCATTGAGACCATTTCGGTTACAGCAACATGTTATACTGAAGCACTGTTGAATGAAATTGAAGTAATTTCCTCAAGTATTAAGCACGGCTTGTAGTTCTATAGAAATCGCATTGATTCACAGGTGGAAATGGAATTTTGCCTGTTGTTGTTTGGAATTTGAATGGCGAAACCAGAACCGGGTGAAATAAGTTAAGTTACTCGCAAGGAGACATCCTGGGATGTTGGGAGTCCTTCCATTGACGTAAGGTTGGTTTAATGTGGTCATGATATTATGTCATTACGTTGTATTTAACTCCTATTTTATGTTGACATGATTATAATATTAAAATATGTCAGCATTACACAGACACAAAATAAAGCCAAATTGATCTATATTTAGCAAAAAAAAATATCGAGTAATTTCAAAATAGCATATTCCACCCAACTATTACTAAGATAATTGTCAAATTTGCATCATTTAAAAGGACGATCACAATAGTGATGTTATTTTGAGTGCCAGCCCAAAGTGCACACCACCGAAAATGCGATTTTACGAGATGCTTGGTGGACAAAAAGAGAGCGATCGCAGCGAGTGCATTGAAGCGTGAAAAAGTAGAAGCCACATAGTGCTGTCGCTGCATTACAATCACATCGATGACACTCCATTGCAATTTCCTGTTCCAACCACTCCAACCTGGAGTATCACTATTTTTCACTGACACCGCAACCGAAACAGGTCGGTTATATGTTGAATCAATGGGGATAACTACAGATCAGCATATAGAGGACATAGGAACGCGAGGCGGGCCTTGTTCGACACGCAAAAGGGCTTTTAGGAACAGCTATTATTTGAGCATTTGGCTAATGCTCGTAAGTGTAATGACGTTTCATTGGCGAGCTTTCATGCCTTGCTTTGCCAGGGCATTGATTCGTGCGCCTGAGAGGTTATAATCTAATAGCCCAATTACGCGTGCGCACTTTGACGTCACGTCACGCACTCCGTTTGACTTGAACGGCACGCAACAACGCCTTCGCTTGATTTGACTTATTTGATGTTAAGCTGGTCATAAAGTTATAATGTGACTTAGACATATTGGATTATCTTCAAAGAATATCCAATACTATGATCTTTATCATCAGAAATTATTATTGATGTACCGTTGTCTATATGCTTCCTTTATCTTATGGCTGTACATGTAATTACTTAAACTGTTAATTCAATAGAAGAAAAAATAGAAAATACAGAAAAAAACATAATATTATACGTGAAATTGACAGTAATAATTTATCATGTTTATTTCAATGCAAATAATTTTTATTTCCAAAATAATCATATAAATTATTGTTAGGATTTACATGTATAAACACACTTTATAACTCAAAATAACGTTACACATGCATTAGTTCATTAACTCATCACCTATTTTTTTAATATTCGCTTCTTAAATTGTTCCCATTTAGCAGGTTAGCTGTCGGCGAGATTTGTGAGCGCGTTACCACTCAAAAAGCAAATAAACATCTTTAAGCAAACCAAACAAATGACTCTAGTTGCTTATCGCAACAACTTTTGCCACAAGTTTTTCACAATAATTCACAAACCCATTAACCCACCGTCTTTACACAGGTTATACCATTAAATCCCATATATTAGCCTCATCCCATCGCTCCGTCACCCGACACACACACTCCCTTGCACCGCAACTAGCTTCATTTTCTCCAAATCCCCGTATCGTGTCAATGGCGACCGATGGAGTCCATAGACCACCTCGCGGTGCTATTCTTCGCGATAGGACATTGCCTCCGGACACCATTCATGGATTCCACCTGATTTGGGAGATGGATTTGAGTGAAGGGGGAGGTAGTTCTTGAGATGGATTTATCGCGCAATTAAAATAAGATCGATGTCATCATCATTAGAGAGGTGGACTTGTTGTGAAATTGACGGCTTTTGCGATTTGCGTGGGGATCGTGCCCTGTGGCATCACGCAATTATATGAGGTAATGAGGAACGGCCTGTGAAATGGTCAGGTTTAAGATAAGTGATTTTGTCCATATATAATATATTTCAAAAGTTGGTCTGTATAATGCTGTTATTTTGTCATCTCAGGTTATCTCATTCACATCATTTAAAATTATTTCAATGTTTCTTTAAATTGACCTAGTTGTTTTTGAGTAAAGTAAACAAAAGTTACTCAAACTGTTAAACAAAAATAAATGCAATTGAATGATCCAAGGCCGATGTTAATGTTAAAATGTTATAAATACTTACATAATGTACTTCTCAGAACAATGCCAATGACATTTTAAATCGTATTTATAATGTTACGACCCGCGCAACAAGGACAAAGCTCCAATTTGAGATTGTTGATTACAGTGAAGCGAAAAAGTTGCTCTCACTTTAATGAGACGATCCTTGAATCCGTTCGCTCCTCGACTTTAGATGACAGGACCAGCCATCGCTTTATTGGCGACTCGAGTCCTTGACAAAACGTCTGAAGCTGAATCGTTACGCTTTCAAGGTGTCGCGACCCTTCAATTCAACACCCGCTTCACATCAGTTGCGCTATCAAGCGTACGCCATCGTCGGCGGGTAATGCGAAAAGTCAGGATTGGTAGGATTTGAATCGACAGGTATCACTTATATATTTTTTGCATTATTGTTGAACAGTGACTAGAAAATGCGCTCATCTTAAGGATTTAATTTATAGGATAAAGTACGAGGTCAGTCAATAAACTTAGTTTACAGTCCATTATCAAAAATAATGGACCATGAATACGAAGTGATGGAAAATAAATGTCCAAAGTCCGAGTTTATCTTTATTAAGTCTGGAGTCGGATCGAAAAAAAAAACGTTACGTCTGTATTCGAATTCCGACAGAATAATCCACCCAAATCGCATTTTTGAATTTTCTGCCCAACGTCAATTTAAATCATTAAAACATATTTACTCTATTGTCACTCCAAACGTTTAACGTAAAGGATGTATTCGGCAAAATTGTCTTTACATGTAATTCCAAATAATGATATTTTCTATGATGTCGGGTTCTGTATCTGTCATTTATAAAAAAATGGTTTAATACGTAAAACAACGCAAAGCAATCTAGTTGGCAACATCAATATTACTTTTACATCTTGTTACCAATTTCTTTAAATTAGATCCAGTCCTATCAATTTTCCGAAGACACCCATTTCCCGTCAACAGATCCACCTTTAGCTTTCAAAGGATTACCACACCATTTGAAATATTTGAAGGCAGGAGGAGGTGCGAAGCGAGTGGGCCGAGATACCTGTGAACGCAACGCGGCGGAATGGAGAGTGCCTTCTGATTCTGGAGGTTTCCTTAAATCTTGTGAAGCACAAGAATGCTCAAGGAGACCTCGTTATATTGTTCAATATTTATATAATTGCAGAATATTTTGATAAATAAACTATTTTGTGGCATATGTATTTCATATCATAGACAAATGTTTTATATTTGATTCATCATTTTGGTAATTTGGATATGTTAATTAAAAGTTATTTGCAAATATAACATTTTTAAAGCAGTTTTCAAAATCTTATTCCTATTTCGTCATTTGAAGCATCATTTCTTCATGTAATTTCTTCTTGGGTGTGCCTTTCATCGCTTTTAGAAAAATGCCCACTCCATACTTAAAAGATCGATTTCCGAAATTACGATAATGCTTTGCTTTTACAGCCTGTCTCCATCACGCAACGAGTTATTAAAGGCATGCATAACACTATTAGCAACATCTTAAGAGAAGACACATTATCATCCCCAACCTCTCTACCACCATTTTGCGGCACTGGGGTGAAATTGGTGTGAGGCCCCAGCGGAGAAGGGTTGATATGAGGAGGTGGACGGACTCCGTTTACAGATTGCGAGCGGGTTAAACTCGCACCCATAACATGTTAGCTCACACCGATAATAATCATAACTCCCATCTTCGAGTCGCCCGGAAGACAAGCGACCAATTAGTGTGGGTATGTGGATAGGTGTGCCCTGAAGGCAGTGTCATTTCAAGTGATTGGGTATTTTACTGTTCAGAGGGATAGGTTATATGTGCGTCTAAATTGAATCATTTTAATTGATAACTTGTTCCAATATGCCAATATTTCGCCTGGAGCATCATGTTAGTCTTTAGGTCATGCCAGGTTGCACCGCACCAATTCTTCGATTGCCTGAGAACCTACCCGCAATTACGACGCTAATAATAGCTATCCCTCCCAAAATGAAATGTCCAATCAGTTGAATGATATTGCCTTCTGGCCCAAAGATAATACAAGCTAATTCAAATGGATTTTTTAATGGGTTCATAAGTTCTTATTTACCCCTAGAAATCAACAAAATGCTCAAAATGTATAACCAATCATATCATAACGTATCGAAGCGATTTCATGATGTCAAAGGGTTGCGATGGTATACCTCATTCATGTCTATTGATATAAGATCATTGAAGGATGCTAGAATAATTGCTTTGTTTATTTTTTAAATCAGAACAGCGCCCTGTATCGGAGTTGGTAGCAGCAAAGTTCCATAGTAATCCTCAAAATACCAGAAGACCAACACCCTTTGGCCCGATAAACACCCCAAAAGCCAACTTTGCGTGTTGCGACGTCTAATGCGCCACAAACAGATGGTCAATTAGCCAAGTCGCTTTGCGTTATGCCAGTTACGCTAATACAATCGTGTCTTCACAGAGAACTGCGTGATAGCTGTCTCTATCCCTGAAGTCAGGCTCAGCGCTTAAGTCCTGGATATCATGAACGCAAACTCACGCACTAAAAGGGCGTCACCTAGAGATGGTGCCAAAACTATGTCGCGACACTAAACCATCATATGATTTGATTACGTTTTGTACACAGTATCATATTTTTTTGGGTGCCATGACAACATTTGGCCACGTTTTCATGTCACTGTTGATAGCAAAATATATACAAACAAATATCTAATGTGTTAAGTGTAAATGTTTGATGGTTTTATGACGTCGATATGACATAGGACTTTGTCACCGCTTATAATCTTATTACTCCAATCTGTAGCAAAAGTGCAGTTTAGCCGCCACCACCACCGTTTGGTGAGTAAAGTGAATTTCGAAGGAGCTATCAGAGTGAAAGGGGAGTATCGGGAGTTTATTGGATTAAAATAGATTAGTCACGCGAATATCGACAGGCAGCGTATAGATGTTAGTCTTTTGATGTGGACATTAACCAATATGCTCATTTTCGCGATGCTGCACCATTTTTAAGCTATATGTTTAATGCATAAGTTAAAGCTATACCAAGAAATTACAATGCAGTCGGTGCTTTTAAAATTGCAAACAAATTAAGATATATCTGCAATTATGTTTTTCAAAATATGATATAGAATCCAAAACCCCGATATACAAAAAGGGTTTCCTAATGAATGCAAATCGCGATATATGATTTATGGGGGAAATCGTATGGTCTTTTCGTCTGAAAATTTTCTAAGTTTTATGCAGTCCACACGTCGAACAGTCCAAAACTTCTCCACTAGAAAATCTAGACCTCTCAAAATAAAACAGGGCATTCCTTTCGTAGAATTCAAGACAATGTGCGAAAACTCTAAAGCCTTATTGTATACCAATAATAGAAAGCGTCCGTGTAAAAGAAGGGAAAATCACTTAAACATGTTTTACAAAACAAAGTAAAGTGGCAATATGCCTTCTGATCCGTTTCTTCAAAATGAAATGCGATCTTTTATTGTAAAATATTGTGCGCTCATACCTATTTCCACTATTCTTTTTTACAAAACACACTTAATCAATGATGATAAGTTAAGACAAAATGTGTTTGCATGCATTCCTTCATAACAAGACTTCCACGTGGACTTGATAAGTGTACTCGTTACTTGTTAGGGTAATAGATTGTATGGCCCGCTAAAGGTATAACTCTATAGACTAGATCGTGACCAAAATAGAGGTCTATTGCTGTCTATTAGTGATTTTCCCAGGCCAGGATTTCGATAAATAATTAGAGAGGTTAAACATTTTTTGCAATCTAGCTCGATCCTGGACAATAATAAAGAAAATATAGAAATATTCTATATTTCAAACTATAATGCCAAAAATGTGATATATTTGAGTGGGGTTTGGTCTAAAATGGGCGCGGTAAAAATATAGTTCCCGAATTCTAAATAGTTTTGAATATAAAATGAAAACACCGACTGCATTGTTATTACTTGATATAGCTTTACATGTAGTGCTCATTTCGTAAATTGATATATGATCGTTAAAAAAAATCAACTATTATAGGATTTCAAAACAATTAAAAGTACATCCAATATGACAAGATTTACTGTATTTTTTTCCCAGCGACAACATAAACTTCCTCAAATGCCTGCACCATAAGGGTATGTTCAATGAAAACGTCGAAACGATAATTTGCGCCTGTCAACAATGACAAGATGGTAAATGCCGTGTATAAATGAATTCATAAATGAAAGTTAATGCCGCTCGTTTTGTATTATATTAAACAATATTATGTTTACTGTGATATGTGAGAAGTTGGTTGCAAATTATCTTGTCTTTGCTTAGCAATTTCATTTTTGAACCAACATTTTTCAAGCATATTTGACAATTACCTTTATTAAATTATGGAGAGATAACTGGTGATGATATAACATGATGCCAACTTCTGAACAAACACAAACGATCAAAACGGAGAATGTGAAATGAACATTGTTTAATCAATATGGTCACTGAAAATAAACTATGAGGTATATCTAAATGAGGCAATTCTCCATTGGTGGTAGTTTTGCCATAGTATTAATATTATCTTTGGCGATTATACTATGCTTGTGACGTTTTCATAACGTAGAAAATTGTGTGATCATCGGTAAACCGAATTCACCAGAAATTATTATTATATTGCTAGCACCGGCTTTTGGCGTTAAACTAAGGCAACTATACATTTCTAAAGCCAAACTGTTTGAGCAACAATCTCAAAATGATAAGCCAACATCACACACAATGTAAATCCAAGATTATCACAATTCAGCCACAGATGGTTCGTCCAAATTCAAGAATCAAGCGAAATTAGCACCTTAATAAATGGTCCTTTGCTCTGCGACTATATTATATTCGGGAAAGGAAACAAAAACTGCTTTATCAACTTACACGCAGCGATGAGCAGCATAAATGAAAAGTAACGGAGGACACATGTGAGGGGCGGGGACCGGCGAGGGGACAGCACTCCCCCCTATAATGCACTGAAAAAGACCTCATTTACAGTGATTTGAAATATGAGTTTTATGCAGTACGTCTTTTAAATTTCATATTTTTGCGTCGCGCTATATCTTAACGTAGGCTTATATGTTTATACTATTTGGTCATTTTTAATTAAAATAAGCTATATTAATAGAATTTACTAAAAATATGTTTTTACATGCTACATCTCTATTACGTTTTCAAAATTCTTAATTAATTAGACATGAATGTTAAAAATTGACCCCATTAGTTTCTTTGATCACAAGCATATAGTGGTCGGTAGTTCCATTTCGAAAAAAGTACCCTCCCGTTAAATGGGCGGAGATGCGTCCGCATAAAAATGCTCCTTGCCCTGGCAACACAATGGACCGCAAAAATTGGACGTCAACCTGTTCATGGGCCGGGCATAGGACGCATGGGAACGCATGAGGGGCGCATACCCAAGGGATCGGGGCGCGTTGACGAGCAACAAGGGCGCGGCACGCATTCACACCCGCGCATGGGTCCCTTGATGCCTTCGGTCGCCGCTAACGAGCAGAGGCACGATTGTGGGATTTTGTTTTCTTTTTTGTTGTTGATTTATAAGAGAACCAATGTAGCAGAGTTAAGAAAAAATCAGAAATATTATTTAGTTTAGCATACTATAAAAAGCTTTCACGTAAGTTAAACATAAAGTGCTGATGTGAAATGTCAATTATTGTCAACCGGGATATGAGAAATACTGGGAAATCATGTCGTCGTTGTCCCGTTTTCTGCGATGACAAATTTATGTTGATATAGCAGTTTTTTTTAAAAGCATCTTTATATAAAACCAAGTGACTAATTGGGCACCTATATGGTTTGCTGTTAAGAGTTAGCCATTAGCATCTGTCGAACGACACATCAACTAGACCCGCAACAATTTACTCAACTTGTGTCACACTAAAACCACTGGGCAAAAAGTTCAATATGATTGGGGCCAAACTTCGGCCCTTTGTAGCACTTTAAAGTGGCTGTCAGCTTAGTGAACAAGTGAAAACCAATGTAGATCAATGACAATAACAAAAGTACAGCCCTTTTAATAGATCTAATCACAGGGAGCCGTGCTTTCCATTTGAGAGAAATGAATTCGGGGAATTGCCATCGATTGGTATTGAAAGTTACGAGTAGATGCAATTACGCGATTGAATCAACAGTGGAGAGAACCTGTTGTTTGTGTGGCGACCCCACTGGTTTTTAACAGTTACGAATCAGGACTTTGAGGTTGACAATCACATCAACCAAAAGGTTTTCGGGCGCATGATCTCATTTATTTTAAATATGGGAAAGGCTTGTTTGACATTGAGAAAACAGCTTCCATTCACACGTTTTAATTTCACTTTTTCACCTGTTCACGCTCATTCGGAAAATACTCGCATGAAAATTGGAGAATCAGAAATATACTTTAAAAATGAACTGTATTGAATTTGTATGATATCGCTTTTCTTATTTGTTTTAATTTATTTTAAATATTTTCACTTTTATGATTTGGTTCAATACATTGTGTTTTTCGAACGGGGTTGTTTGTCGGCAAAACGTACTCATTTGGAAATTTGTGGTTGAAAAGGTTTTGATAAAATGTGGAGGTATGTCCAGAACTCGAATATGTTCACCGGGGTTCACCAGGTTCGCTAGGTTCACCAAACACTTTAATATAATATATATAAAAGCGGGGCGCATGTTCGGTGTATCACCAGTGAATGGTAGCACAATACCCGTTCACTACGTTCGCTACGTTCACCAGTGAATGGTAGCACAATACCCGTTCACTACGTTCGCTAGGTTCACCAGTGAATAGTAGCATAATACCCGTTCACTACGTTCGCTACGTTCACCAGTGAATGGTACCACAAAACCGGTTCACTACGTTCGCTACGTTCACTAGTGAATGGTAGTACAATAGCGGTTAATTAAACAAAATGCATTTGTATCGCCAATTTATTGCTAAAGGCCAAGTTTTGATTTGCACACAAGAATAATAAAATCATTAATAATTTCTTTATTTTCAAAATGAAGATTAACTTGTTTAATATTGATAAGTAATAACATTTCTAAAGAAAAAAAAATCACTGTAAATATTCAAATTATTTATTGCGTCAGGAATGCTAAACGCTGTGACGTAAACAAAACATGGCATTTAGCTAGGAAACGTATTGTTACACAATTATTATGTATGTCATTCTTTCGCTTCATGCTTTGGTGAACCTAGCGAACGTAGTGAACGGGGCCACGACTCGGTTCAAGGGTGAACGTAGCGAACGTAGCGAACCAAAGATTTGACCTGGTTCACTGGTGAACCTAGCGAACCTAGTTAACGCCAGTGAACATTATCTAGTCCTGGACATGAATGAAAATGTGCAGATTTGGACATCCTTATAAAAAACAACTTGTGTAAGGTGAATTGATTTAAAAAGAGAATATCCCAAATGGGACAGCACTTAGTTTTCTTTGTCAGAACGAGATTTTCCATAAGGGGGTAAGTAAGGTCAGGTTCGAGCCCCGGGACTCTGAGATCAATCAACTAGGAATTTTCAACTACCACTAAACTAACCGTTACGTCCTAAGGACCGAGCTCGCGATTTGCAAATTTCGGGAATATGTTCGTTTGGTCTATAGGCCCCTAGATCATAATCATAGGCGACCTAATCTTTGGGGACGTCTTTATAAACGTGTAAGTACAATGGTGAACATAGGTTATCTTGAAAAAATAATCAATTCGTATATTTAACTCAATATTTATGTCTATTCTATTTGATTTTTTTCATTTTCTCTTAATATCAGGCACAATACGGGAAGAATGTGAGTTCATGTTCATGCAGTTTTCTCAGTTCTGTCTAGAATTGATTTATCTCCTTTTCTTTTTTATGCACGGTTCAGCAAAATTTTCATTGTCTTTATTGTATTTCGATTATTTAACCCATTCTTCCATTTTGTAAGAACGTTCCATTATATTAGATCGTCCTCGTCAATTAGATGATTGAATTGGCTGTACTTTTCATAAGACACTATGTGAAATCTATGAGGAATGGGGGGGGGGGCACTATATAGATAAGTTTTATCATTTGCGCTATTCACAACCACATGCCTTAGTCCTTAAAAAAATATGCTCAGTCATTTTGTCACAGGTCATTATTTTATTTACATGTCATTTTAGCTAGTAGAAAATCTATATAAATTATCTGTTCACAGTTTGAATTAAGTTGCTGTGTAACTAAGGTAGGTAGTAGGTACATGTAGTTGATATAAATCAAAAATCATACAATATCTAAACATATACACATTTTTTGTCTTCCTTCATATATACGACATATTCATACACATTCGTTATTAGGTTATTAATTTCAAAATACAGTTTTAACCACCAGTCCCCTCCCCCGCATTCTTCACCACAAATAGAACCTAAATGAACACGTGAAACAACAAGCTATCAGTTTTCAGACAAGTTGTTCATATTGGTGTGATCATTGACCGGTAAAGGTGCGACTCCTTATATAAACCAGCTATTGTCTTGAATGGTATCCGCCCAAAAAGTTTCCGGCCATAAAGTTTCCAAAAATGACAACATGGGACAAAAAGTTTCCAGCCAAAAAGTTTCCGCCCAAAAAGTTTC
>LQRL01027966.1:502-27676 GCA_001703475.1 Hydroides elegans
ATGATAAGATTTGATAAGATAGAGCAATAATGCTAGCACATGCTATAAACCATGGTAAATATCCATACTGATGGTTCTTGTATGTACAGATTTGGATGATAAGGTATAAATATACATGTAAAAAAATATTTTCAAAAGCCAGCTGTCTCCGTGATAGAAGCATTTTTCTCAAAATTCAGCTAAGATTTTCTCGAGAGTCAGCTAGGATTAGGTGTAATATCAAATAGATCTTAAGTTGTACTTCCCATATTATTTTTGACTCTACCCCATGTATACCTGAATACTTTTTGTCCCAGTTGTAATGGATTCTAAGTTTATCCATTTACAATAGCACCGTTAATCTTGCAATGATCCATATTTCTTTGAACACAACCAAAATAAATGTTTTATTGTTTGGAAATCCACTTTATCAAATGAGTTCTTGGAGAAAAGAGGGTTCTCCCACACGTCTAACATAAAGCATGGTAACTAATACCATTTAAACTCTACACATGAATATCAAAATCCATAACACAAATATTAATATATAAGGTCAGCTAAAGGTAATGCAGGTCAATATATCTGTACATTATATATACATTTTACATCAGAACCTTACGTTCTAACTGCCGATTACCTTGTGGTCAATTCAAATCCTGACAAGTTAACGAAAAGCAATACGAGGAACTTGTAACATGTACACTTTACTTGTTGATATATCAAATAACATTTAATTGTATTTTCGATGTACATTTAGAAATATAATTGTTTTCTCAAACATAACGTTTTATAATTAATAATGAAAAGGAGCAGATAAAATAAATTTTATAAATGTTAAAAAGCTTCCTATTATACTGTTTTCGGGCGGCTTGTGATTGTTTTCACCACAGAGGTTTTTCTCAAAAGTTTTCAAATTCGTGTAGAATACCGTGTTTAGAAATACTTTGACAGATACCCACAAGTTGGGTACTTTCGTGCAACTGTCAGTCATATACTGTCTTTATCGAACATATATATATCGATCTCTGTCCTGTCTTAAACAACTGAAATATCAACCAACTGAAGCAATAGAACTGAAAGCTCTGGTCTGGATTGAGTGACGGATTTCAAATACAAAATGTATATCCTCAATAATACATTGTCGCTATTTCTTCCATTATTTGGCATACTGAAAAAAAAACATTTCTTTTTGCTGAAATTATCTGACAATCAAATTCAAACACAATGACGTGTAAGAAGGTAATAATTGATTCAAAGAAAATGTCAATGAAAATGAATATATGCATCACTACGACAAAACCTGGACGATTTCTTTACAGTACTATATTATTGTCATGTATTAATCAAACTGGCTATGCGTCAGGCGTAAACAATCCTTTAACCACATTTATATCTTCTTTGAGCTGTGACTTACTTAATTTCAGTTTCTTTCCCATGTGATTTAACACGAAAGTGAAAACTCCGATGCTCGTTGCCAAGTTTGTTTTATGAGTCTGACAACTGTGTGCCGTTCTACTTGCCGTGACTGACACAACGTACATTATTTTTGTCGAACATTCCAGAAAATTCAGTAGTAAAGAAAAAGTGTCAGACGAATAATAGTTGTATTTCAAGTGTGAATTTAGTAATGTAACACAATATTTGGATACGAGGTATTGTTTGATTTATTTTATTTCTTTCTAACATTGTATATTAGGAACAAACTATTTTAACTATTTCATAATTGTTTGTAACCAATTTTATACAAAACTGTTGATAAAGTGATGACTCAGCCTTGATTTCTGACTTTCCAAACACATTATTTTTTATTTCAGTATGAATTATCTTAAGTATCCTGAAAAGTTTAAAAAGCTTTATTTTCGAAGCAAAATAAAATACAACAACTATTACAATATTTAACATACGTTCAGATCTAAAATTAATGGTTACATGTCACAAGTCCAGGAAAAAGATGTTTAAATAAATTTGAGTTTAACCCAGTTTCATACATTTTTTTTTCACAAACTCACAATGGCTGAGTAACTACAGCAATTCATTATTCATCACCATACATGTATATGTTAGAAGTTCTGTAAAAAAGCAATAAGAACACTTACACTTACACTTACAACAGCGTTATTTTGTGGTTCAGCTAGATAATAAATATTGAAGCTCCATGGATCCCTGCTTAATATCAAGGATGCCATCTCGTGTTCTTTAAGATCAGTGTCATCTGACAGCTGCTGCTCAAACGTATGTTTCGGCCTTCAACGTCCTCGCTTGCAGTGATTAGAGGTCCATAACACTAGGTTGCGAGCAGCCACTCTTAATAACTTTTACTTTTTGAAATAATTTTAGAATATTCATATGATACTCATTGAAAAAAAAACTAAAATTCCTGCTGGAAACATTAATTTTGATTGCAATCACTGATGAATGTAAACCAATTCAACCAAAGCTTTACTGAATCGTTCTAGATGATTGTTCGTAGCACATCCCAAATCCTGAACCATTATTTTAGAATAACTTGACTTACTTGACTTAGTTGTTCAGGACTCTTCGTTCCCTCGCTCTGTCTCCAAACGGCTGACTGTACGCCAATCGCCACGGCTCTGCGCTCTGCGGTAGCAATAGGGAGCCCTGTGTCTTCTCGCACCTGAGTGTTCCATTTCTTGGGTACCTGCCTCGCGGTCTTGGATTTGTGAAATCTTCTCGGTAGGCTTTGGCGACATAGCTTTCAGGGGGGCGTCTTGTGACATGGCCAAACCATTTCAGCCGTTTTAGCTTTACCACTTCAGTGATTGTGTTTTTCATCTGAAGGGCTTCGCGGATGTGCTCGTTTCTCAGTCTTTCTCTGCGCGTCACCCTTAGTATGGCTCTTAAGCAGCGCATTTCGAACACCTCGAGTCTGCGCGTTTCGCTCGATCTGAGGGTCCATGTTTCGGATGCGTATGTGGCCATGGGCACTATTAGGGCATTGTATAGGCGTATCTTTAGGGCATTGCATATTGACTTCTTTTTCCAAATGGCCTCTCTCAGTCGGCCAAATGCCGTCGACGCTAGTCCTATAAGCCTTATTACATCTTAAGCGCTATTTGGTACTACGCTTCCAAGATATACGAATTCTTCTACGTGCTCTACTTCTTCCCCGTCGATGACTATTCGCTGGTCGCTCGGGGAGATAATTTTACACTTGGCGCCGTTTATTTTCATACCCCATTTTTGGCATGCATTTTCGAGCTGTGAGGTTGAGAGGTGGAGTTTAATTGAATTACAATTAATTTATTTGTGAATTTGTCTAAAATGTAAATATATATGCATAGCATTTTCATACATACACATTGGATGACATGGGTTCAGCTTTAACTGTCAAACCAAATTCAATGTTATACAATCTACTCAAAGAATGATAACATCACCTGTGTGATTATATAAGAAAATGCATGGATATATATGAAATGACAGCAAGTAAATATAAGTGAGAATCACTTTCTGTAAGGGATAACCTAAAGCGGAAGGCACAAAACGCATTGGATGAGGCAGAGTTGAGGTTGAGGCATAAAGACCTCGTTGGTACCGTCACCCAAGGTAGATACTCTTCGAAATAAGATATGCTATGTTACGATTGCAACTTAGCATTTTGTTAATAAAGGTTACAAAAATGATTCAATTTCTTATGGACCTATTCCTCCTGAATAACGGATGCAATATTAAGTTTTTATATTAAACTTGTAAAAAATGATAACTTTTCTGTTATCATATACGAAATGTAACACAACAAAACATGCATTATGACATTAATATATCAAACTGTTTGTTATTGTCAAACCAATGAATAGTTGCATCGAATCCTTTATAAGTTATTTTATGCATAAGGTAAGACTATGACAGGCCGCAACAACATTGTACTTAAAATTATCATGTGTATCATTATCTTATGATAGTAACACTTGACAAATATATCAATATCAATATATGGCTATTCAGAATGTATGTTGAGTAAATGTAAAGAAGTATTTTGCAAGATGGCTCTCATAGTTTTCATTCATTTAATTCAATTTATAATTGGAATCTTCTTACATAATAAAGGTGAGTATAATTAAATTACAATTAATTTATTTGAATAGCCGTGCCAAATAAATCAAAAGAATCATTATCATTATACTCTGGTTGTGCTACATATTTTTGGTGTCAAGAAACCTATATGTACTCTTCACATATTTGGCTTATATTATTTATTTATTATTTCTCAGTTATAATTCATTTGGTTCTTAACATTGAAGTGTCTTTGCCAAGCATACTAATGTGAATGTTGCCGAAATTGATTTGGATATGTATGATTGCTTTTTAACCATTACTAAAACAATTTTAAAAAATCTATACGTTGTTAATTTAAGTTGAAGCAAATATATCTGAAAAGGAAATTAACATAGTTGCTAAATCAAATGTGTTCAATGGATGTGGTTCATGTGCTGTCAAATTCAAACGTAACTAGGAAGGGTGCATCTTTTATTTTATTCATTCATTGTTAATAAACGTAACGAATGTTTCATCATGACGCAACAGTAACAATAAACTTATCTTGTAAAGCTGAACGACAAGTTCATTTTCTCTGATTTTATTTTACACGGTAATTCAGTGATAAGTGTGTTTTGAAATGCTGGTTGTTGATCATAAAATGGAATATTATACCATTACGAATTCAATGTTATATCATTACGCTCAATAGTGTTACATTTATTTTAACCATTGGCTTAATCAAATATCTGGTGCAATGTTATAGGCATGTCGAGATATTGTATCAGGAATCCCTAGAGCACATTGAGAATCCTGAGAGAGGTTTCATGAAATACAGCACAATGGATCTTACAGTACGGAATTGATAAACTTATTTGCCAAACTAATAACCTAACCCCTTACTTTAGTCTTTGATTTTTAATTATGCTCAACATAATTTGAGCAGAATTGTCTATAAAGCTTAATTAGCAATTTGACATAAATCATGGCTCTTATAAATAATTAAACAGACATGGGCATGCGTATTACGTTTTAATAGTAAATATTAGTATTTAAACGTTATATATCATATTGTGATTCAGAAAGACCTTCTTGACCAGTTCAGAGCCGACAACGGTATAACACATGTGTGGCGTATTTTTGTCCTGAACCAATATGAACATGAGCCTACAATAGCACCAGAACTTTATGAACACATTCGTGCAGACTTTAAAGCTATCAAAGATGCCAGGTTCTCTGTCATCGTCCGATTTGCATATACCAATGAGCCTGTGAGTCAATCAGAATTGTATTTAAACTATTCAATGACTTGTAAAACTAAGCACCCATTAAAAAGGCAACCATCACATGCATAAAAGAACAACGTTTGTCATGTAGGATGGATCATGTGTCAATATAGAAATATCACCGATCCATGTGTATCATAATCATTTTTGAAGATGAAATAAACAGACTTTTCATGTAGTATTCCAAAACCCACATAACTTTTATCGATCAAGATATTGAACGCATCAACTAATAAAATGTCGTTTTGCATTTTCAGATAAAACGACCATGACGGGACCCATTCAACAACTAAGCACAATATTTCATGAATTTGAGGAGCTTATAACCGTGGTTCAAGCGGGATTTATCGGCACATATGGTAAAATTGCATTTTTGAAACATTCTGAATCAGATTAAAAAACATAATAAAATTATTATAATATAGCCTACTATCATGCTGTGTATATTAGACTACGCATTGATATTTCGCAATTATCAAACATAAGTAATTATACCTGATTTGCTGTATATCGGACGCTACATATTAATTGATACCTCTTTATTATTTTATTTTGTTCATTATTTCATTCGAATCATCTAGAAAAGTATAATTCATTCCAGGTGAATGGTACGCCACAACACACTTTGGTGATCCAAATTACTTTGACTGTTCAAATCCAGAATGGTTTCATTGTATGTCTCCGGATGTCTGGCAAGACAGAAAATATATCATGGATGAGTTATAGGCAAATATTCCAAAGAACCTGTTTGTTCAATAGTTTTTTGTTCAGTACTGCAGTATCAATTTGAAGCATCAGTATGCCCTATGTGTTGAACGATTGAGCAATGGCAATGCAGTTTAAATCATTTAGAAATTCGTAATACGGTTAAAAATGTTATATACTCCCATTTGGTACATAGAAAAACACTTAATGTTTTTCACTTCAAATCCACTATATCATTACCTCGTAATATTTCCAGCACAATAAACTTTCGATCTCCACGAGAAAAGTACTATCAGCTCAATGATACTTCTCCTACCGTAGACAGCGATATGCTTAGTACAAAGGATAAATACATGATTAGTAATTCACAGTAGACAAATCACGTTCTTGTATTTTTTATTTGATATTTGTTTGATAAGTAGCAATAATACAATGTAAACTTGATCTGCATTACCCTGTACGCATTACCATGATACACATGTGACGGTTTATAAAAGCTTGTCGTATTTGAGTGTTTTGATATAACACGAATGAGTCTTTATATTTTATTTGTTTTTCTAAAGGGTCACCATAATGATTGCTTTCTATCGAGTGCCGATGACGTAGGAGCCTATAAAACTACACTTTGGAGTATCCATAAATGATGGTATTTTTTGAAAATTCCCTCTTTTTATTATTTTTCAAAGATTATGATATGTTTAATTTACAATAGCCTAGATGTTCTCACATGTATTGTTTGATGTTATGTGACACGACTTAAATAGGCTACAGAACGATAATACTGTCAAAATGTATAGAGGCGGGGCTGTTTACAACGACGAAACATACAAATTCGTTTTAATTATATAAACGTAAAAGTTTTGTCGTAATTAGGAAGACACGAAATATTGCGCTATTGGTGGGGAAACATGCAGAATTGACGACAGCGGTCAAAACAGGTAGTGTTGTTATGAAAACCATATACTGAAAAATGCATTCTATTCTAATTTATTCTGATGGTTTGACATTTATATTCAGGAAAAAGGTAAAGCAGTGTACATATTCGTATGTTATTTCCTCATTTCATAGAGGTATATTTGCCCAAAATATGTAGCAGTCACGTATTATTGCAATAATGTACATTATATAAGGAGCAATCTTTCGATTAGAGTTATTTAGCTGCATAAAAAGGACAAACACAGTTATTATATTTTCATCAACAGTTTTGCTATGTGAATTTTAAACTTGGTGATTCATGTCCTTCAGGGAAAGCACGTCGCGATTGGTTATTTATTTTTATTTATTACATGGTTGAAGCATTTTACAGGGCATTATCACCCGGTCATTATCTTTTGTGATAATGCCCGGGTGCGTAGTCATTTTATATTTTTTTGTTAAAAAAATAAAATGGCTAAATCATTTCAATAAGACGAAATTTGCCCTGCCCTGTCAGGAATTGAACCCCGGCGGCCCGGATGCCGCTTTGACGTCTGTTGCATACGGGGTCATTTTCTACTCTATCCGCACATGTACTAGTACGTTATGACCACTGAGAGAGATGTAGGACACGCACACGCCCACTCAAGAGTACTCGTGAACTTGACCTAGTATTGCAATTGTGACGTCAAAATTCAAATTCTACGTAATGAAATTTTGTTTACTGCAGTTACTGAAAAGAATGTGAAAGGATTACACACATGTTTGTGAAAAAAAAATTAATAAGTTTGTATTGTTGTATTTTAACGTATAAAGTTAATAAACCGAACACTAATAAATATAAAGGCATGTCCCTAGCCTGGAATTAGAACAGCATTTGAAAAGGGACTGAAATAAGCTTGAAATTTAACATAAAAGGAATAACACTTGAGGATTTGTGATGAAATATAAAAATCAAAATGAAGATGTGAAAAATTAAGTTAATATTGATGAAGCATTAATGGATAGAATCAACGAAATGCCATGTTTAAATCAGATGTATGGAGTGATTAACGACATGGAAAATTGTGAATATAATGCATCCAAAGGAGCGCAGAAATCGAAAGTGTGTATAACAAAGTACGACCAAACTGAAAGAATATGTCCACAGACTCTTTTGAATAACATCAAGTGACTTCGGACGTACTCTTGTATCTACATAAACTGATAGACCAGTTTTGAAAACACAATCCGAAAAGGTAGGAAGATTGTTTCGAAAATAGCCGTTTTACGCAACGTTACGTTATGTTACGCAAACGTTACGCAAATATAGTTTTCACTACAAACTCCGAAAAGTGTTCGAACAATGCGGAAATCCATGTAATAAAAGGAACAAAAACCTCAGGATCCTAATCAAAATGGTTATTGGCCCTCGGGATAGGAAAAAGTAATGCCCGCGCCCTTCGGGCTTGGGTATTACTTTTCCCTATCCCTCGGGCCAATAACCATTTTGATTAGGACCCTTCGGTTATTATTCCATATATAATGTGTTGATAAGGAGTGAATGCGCAACTGCTCGGAAAGAAATGAGTGAACTACATTACACTTATCTTAACCAAGACTATAATCAGGATGTGTATGACATGTGGAAAGAAGATGGTTGCTTTGAGGAATTTCATAGGAAAATGGGCTACCGGCTTGTGCTGAGAATGGTAAATATACTGTTTGTGTTTCATAAAGAAAACATAAATCATATTAAAATATATTCATATGATATAATTTACTTTACATTAGTCATTCTGTTTTGCAATTCTTTTATTTGTAAATACCTGGATCTGATTATTTGTTCTTATCAAACGAGAATCTACATGGAACTTTATTTATTTATGTGCATGGAAGTTTATTTATTCATGCCTGTTTGTTGTTAATATATGTCAAAAACATCAATTTTCTACGAATTTTAATTTATTTATAACGGTATTTTATCCTGCTTAGTTTTACTCCTTAACGAAATATTCTGCTTTCACAATTTGCAGGCTGTGTTGCCGCAAAGCGTGGCTGTGAATAGTGATTTTTGTTTTGAGATTGAGATTGACAATATAGGCTACGCTGCGCCAGTCCGAAACCGTGACATTATAATCATTTTTCGTGATGCAAAGTAAGTCTTGTACTCATCTAATTACAAACGATGATCAAAATGGCTATAACAAATAAAAGGCGCAAGTTTAACGCGCAAAAACGCGCAGGTTTCTACTACGTTCAAATGCAAAACTGATTAGACTTGTATAATAAAAACCTTAACAAATTTATAAAATTGCGCATGCATGTTTATCATAATGTGTTCATGTTTTTAGTGCCACACTTTTCTCTACCAAAGTGTCCGGTGCAGATACTCGCTTGTTCCTATCAAATACAAAGCAGATCATACAAGGAGGCATTCAAGTGACTCTACCTGCAGGCTTTTATTATGTAAATAACTTATCTTTCAATGCAAAAAATACTATTTATTTCGAAACATATCTTCATTGAATTCCATGACCAGTTTTACAGATTAGTAATAACGAAACTTTAAATCACATGCATATATAACCATGAAGCTACAATATGTATCATCTTAAATTCACAATATGTGCTGGATGCCGTTATATGATTATATTACTTGGACCAGGTGTTGCTAGCGTTTACTTCGCAATATGAAAGTCTTCTAGGATATTCTGATTATAACATACTGACGGCCAATATTGGTACTCCGGAATACAAAACAGGGCTCAACAATCTCCTCCACCGAGTAGAGGTATAATGTATAATATGATTCTATATATCAACAATGACCTTTAATACGTTCATTATGTACTGAATAAATCTTTTTTTATCAATTTGGTATTTGGGTTACATTTATCTAATTTTTGTGTTCATTACACCTTTGCTGATCTGAATATATGTGTTATTTACATAAAAATTAAAACTTCAGGTTATTGATAACAACATCGTCCTAGACAAGCATGGCTCGCTGGGACAAAATGTATGTCCGCCACTAGCGAACATGGTATATCAACGACCGAGTGAATATGAACGTCGCTACTGCGTATTCGGACAATGCCAGTGACATAATATTTATGATTCTGTGAAAAGCTATGAGTTTATAGTTCTAAAGCCATTTTATCATGCATCGAAAACAATATAATTTAAAAACAATTTATTGCATATAAAACAAAATTTGATTTGATGCATGACAATCATATTTCGTAAGTAGAGCAGTAAAGCTTGCTGTTATTAAGACAACATAAACCGTTTTATTTTAATTCTTAGTAAATTGACACGCCAAATGGATAAATTTAATAAAAAAGTATCGCATATATGTTGGTTTGACCTTTATATGCATATATTAAGGGAGAATTAATATCATGTCTATAACTTTTACACAAACCATTGAAATTGGTGGAATAAAACGTACAACTTTGGCATTTTCAAAAGTTAATGCTTATTAGAATAATGATAGTGAAAGTTAATGTTTAAGTTTAATGTACAATTTTCATTTAATTACAGTCTTTATCAACTTAATATAGTACTTAGTTTATGTATCTAGAACCATTGCCAATCAAATAGTTTAATCGCCCGAGCACGCATTACACATATTTATCTATTTGAGTGCGGTAAGTGCACGAACAATAATTTTCCAGGTAATTATTCTCTTTACATAAGAGTCTGGGACATAACCATCTGCCTATATGACATATAAATAGATCGATCATTGATAAATGCCTGACATTTGTTGACAGTATTTTGACAGGATGTATCTTGAACGGGTGTTTCTGTTATTTTCAATCTTTATTTTATATATAAATGTTTGTAAGTACCACATTAATATAAGTATCAAATTATTATCTCAGTTAAGCTGTTCATTATATGTCATTCTAAAATATGCCAGGAAACAATTTTGAATTTTTTAAAGTAATACAGAAAATTCAGATTTAAAACGTGGGTTGTAAACAAAATTTAAACATCATTTCAGCCTATTTTGCCTCAGCTCTGAATCTGAAACAAATTCATGCAACGCATAAAACAAATGAATGTGGCTCATGCATTGCTAAATTACACAAAAACGCTGATGGGTGAGTCAAATGCCATCTTTTGAAATGAGTTTACTGTTGATAAAGGTTCAGACTTGATTTTTTTGCAATTGGGGTTAGATACATAGGATACTTTCTTTTTCATTTTACCATTCTATAAATTGCATGTATGTCAATATGTAAATTTGTGAAATAGGTATTTTGACTAGTGACACATTTCACATTTGAAGGGCTCCGTGCAACATTGTGTTAAATCTGAAATTGATGTTTCGAGAAAACTCAAGCTAAAGATATGAAAATAAAAGTGAAGCTAGCATTGCTATTTATGGGCCAATTTCACTGCAAAAAGTATATGGTGAATGCATTTACTCATTCGCATTTCAACGTGAAAAGAAATTGTATGAAAACATATAAATTAAGTTTAATTAGTGAAAAAAGACCATGCAAGTCTATAAAACACGTTATAGCAGACTTGTGATAAGTCAATATAACGCAATGTTGCACGGGAATATTTTGCGAAAAAGTGTGTGCTATATAAAACAACTGTGGCTTGTGTTAAGTAAATAAAACATTTTGTTGCGCGCGCAATGTGAAAAAAACTTGGCACTTAGCACAATGTTGCACTGAAAAAAATGTTATCTATAGGGATAGATAAGATATAAGCTTCACACAAATTATAGATAATATCGACATGAGTATATTCCAAGTATATAATCAAAACCATGTTAAATAGACTTAACACAATGTTGCACGGATCCCTTCATCTGTGAACCAATGCGTACATTTCCTTTATGCAACGATTACTCATTACATAAATTGAATTTTCAGTTATATGCGTGTAATCCTTTGAACTACTTTAATATAATTATCTGTATATGACAATCCTATAATAATTGGTTATCACAATAGGTACACCGAGATATTGTATGACGAATCCTTAGAACACATTGAAAATCCGGAGAGAGGATTTATGAAGCAAACAAAAACTTACTTTTCTGAACCAGAAGATCTCACGGTATGGCAAAAAAAGAATAGAATGCGTTTAACACGAATCAATCTTTATCCAGTTGCGAATACATAATATGTGGCAATAGAAATCATCACCAGAAATGCAAATAATGTGTGTTTTATTATTTATGAATTTATAATTATTCATAATCATAAAGTTATCAAATATTGTGTTCATGTTATATAATATCTGTTCATTTCATCTAGAAACAACGATTGGACAACTTCAGGTCAACATATGGCATTACCCAAACATGGCGCTACTTTATTTTGGATGAATATGAATTTGAAAAGACTATATCGCCTGAAGTATATGAGCACATTCGAGCCGATTTCAAAGCACTAAAAGATGCCAGGTTTTCTATCATTGTGCGATTTGCCTACACGTTTACTCGTGTAAGTAAACCGATTAATAGTTAACAATTCATAAGCACCTATAGAAAAAAATCTGATATGTATTTGCAAGTTTGATTTGCTTATCAATTGCAGATTTACATTTGAAATTCTATGAACAAATGTTTAGTTTTCAAAGGACCGATTTTGAACCTATTATGTACATCGAAGTATTAATTAATATCAAACATACCACTTGTTATTTAATACAGCAAGAGCATGCACCATATGGCGACCCAGATAAACCTACCATGACGGGACATATCCAACAGTTAAGCACCATTTTCCACGAGTTCGAAGAATTAATTACTGCAGTGCAGGCAGGCTTCATTGGCACATGGGGTACATTTTCTAAATTAAATTGCATAATAGTTTTATATAAATAGCATTTATCGGAATCAAAATGAAATCCATAGTTGGATAAGAGCAGAAATAATTGGGGCGCAAGAGTACAATCAATTAAATTTATGGAGTACTTTCCTGAAAAAAGACGAAAATTGTATGCAGTAATGAGTACATCAAAATTCTAATACATATGTGTTAAACATATATATTGATAGGTGAATGGCATTATACAACCCATTTTGGCGACCCTGATGATAGAGATTGTTCCCAACCAGATTGGTTTCATTGTATGGCACCTGAGACCTGGCAAGACCGCAAAGACATAATGGATGAATTGTTGGCGAATATTCCAAAGAATCTGTGAGAATCTGATCACTTCGTATGTAATTGCTAGATGACCATCTTATACACTAAAACATAATAATTATTTCAGTTGTTATGCGGCTGCTTAAAGTTTAAATGAGACAATATGACAATAGGTTATTATGAGAAACAAAAACGTAAAACAAATACAGTACTGAATTTCCAGCAGACATAAATTTTATATCATAAGATATATCACGATTGTTGGTGTGTCATCTATGTTAGTGCTATTATATATCTATAAACTATAGTAGTGTTATCGGATTCAGTTGTATTCTACATATCTCTGAGTGCATGTTGCAGATACAAAATTTCATCTGACTATCTTTAGCATGTTATATTAAAGAACAATAGGTTTCCGATATCCACGTGAAAAGTATTATTTACTGAATGATACAACCCCTACAGCTGAAGAAGACATGTTAGGAACAAAAGATAAGTACCGAATAAGTAAGTATCAGTTATCAAATTAACAGTGTCAACTAATTTTCAGAAAGCATAAGCAAGTATATCAATCGATGTATTATTATAATTTGATTTTGAAATAAACTAGGTTTAAACTAAATAGGTTTAAGTTAATAGCAAACACTAGCCTTTTTTCTATAAGTATCAATATTGTATTGTTAATTAGACCAAACGGATCAGTTTGTATAGATTAATTGTTTCTCTTATTAATATTACATAAACATAGAATAGAACGTCTATACGACTCATTTTAATTTCTCTTATTCGATTAAAGGCCATCATAATGATTGTTTTCTTTCGAGTGCTAACGATGTTGGAACGTACAAAAACTACACTTTGGAGTATCCTTATCTGATGGTAATTAACCCAAAACATAAAACCACGAATAATGTTTAATTATTCTAGATATATATTCGATTTCGATCGTATTATAAAGCAACTTATGGCAAGGTTTGAGTTATAATCAATGGCAGTGAAACCTGTGATTACATATAAATAAAATGTTCAACATACATTTGATAGCCTTGGCACAATAACGATAATATATGTTTATAGGAAGATACACAATATTGTACACTCGGTGGAGAAACCTGTGCTATTGATGAGAGTGGCCAAAATAGGTTTGTTCAATCATTTCATTATTAGAAACATATCACATTATGTAACTGACAGGTTCTTTTAGCTTACTTGCTACCACAAAATGGTGAATTTATCAATAACATAACATTATGTATCATGCATTATAATCATTTGCTCATAAACACCTTTTATAAACCATTAACAATAAAATATACTCCGTCTAAATATTTTTATACGGATTAATTATGCATAGGAGCGAATGTAGCAATGCCCTTAAAGAGATGAGCGAGCTTCATTATTCATATTTGAATGGCGAATTCAACACAAATGTGACAGACATGTGGAAGGAAGATGGTTGCTATGACGATATGCATCGATATATGGGATATCGACTTGTCCTTAGGAGGGTAAGTAAACTTGATGTTTAATGTTTCAGTATGCTTAATGGCCTCTTTATTTTGTCAAGTTATACAGATGACTAACATTGTTGCCATAGTCCAATGCAATAATATGGTGACATACAATGATATAAGTAAAGCTAATATTTTAAAGATTAGAATCTATATATCTTTTTAAACCTACTCTATTCGTCACTTTTGTTACCACCGTTAATCATCTTTCCAGTGACTCAAAGAGCATGCCAGATATCATAACATGTTAGAATTATTAACATGGTCAAAAATATAAATATTTAAGGCAATATTTCCGCAAAGTGTGAGTGTAAATGGTGATGTCTGCTTTGAGATTGAAATAGACAATGTTGGATATGCAGCACCGATCCGAAACCGTGACATGCGGATTATCTTTCGTGCCGACAAGTAAACAACATTTTATCTAAGATTGGCATGTATATACTGTTTGATGAGGTTTAACAAGCTATATGCAAATCGAGTAACGAAACAGCTTTTGTTAATTAAATTTTAGTCGTATTACATGTAAGTATGCAAATCAAAGTGGTGTGTAAGAGCCTGGCGGTGCTGTTCGATATTATTGATCGTTGTTCAGTTATTATCTATGATCCATTTTCATCTCATTCGGTCAACTTAATCACGTATATATATGATCAATCGTTCTAAATAAAATATGCAATTAATGTATCTCTTTTTACGTTAATTCATCCAATTTCTTGCAGTGGAAACATATTTTCTGCCATCATTCCCGGCATAGACATTCGTCTATTCCTCTCGCAATCCAAGCAAATTATTCGAAGAGGTGTTCACGTTACTCTACCTTCAGGCTCGTATGAAGTAATATAATTTATATACTATTTTGAAATATGGTTCAACTAATGCAGATCACATGTACAGTTATATGTGTTTGATAGTTATTTATCGATATATTTTGCAAAAATTATGATGTAATTATATACGTTTATATATATTTTATTATTACTATTGATGTATATAATCTTTTTGTAGGTGTTACTTGCATTTACATCTCAATATGAGGGTCTGCTTGGGTACTCAGACTATAACATATTGACAGCAAACATTGGTACTCCAGAATATCAGGCTGGACTAAACAACTTGCTGCATAGGATAGAGGTTAGCGGTGGTTTTACGTTTTGAACTATAATCGACAAAATTGTATAGTAGTATTTTGTGTATGCTATATAATATCATTGAACTATGAACAATTAACCAAATGAGTGAACAAAATAAAAAATATGGTATGATGGATATACTTTTATCCTGCAATATAATGATTTAACCAAAACAAAATTCGTTCATTGCAGGTAATTCCTGAAGGTGATGATCACGGCATTATCAACTCTGATGAGCTAGAGCAAGAAACATGTCCAGTACTGACTGACATGGTCTACCAAATACCGAGTGAATATGGGCGTCGCTTTTGTGAATATGGCGAGTGTCAGTAACGGTTAAATGACGGAAATAAATTTATTTAAAGCCGATCGGTGTTTTATTTATTCAATGATGTATTCAATATATATATATTTAAATGTGATTTGAACATTTGTATACGATCTTAGGTTTTGACTCACAGCGTATAGGAAATGTATGTATATTTCTTCCAACCAATCATTTGCACAATGTCTTATTTCCGTAACGTCTATATTTGACACGGTGCATAATACAAGTTAATTTTCTTCTAAGTAGACAAGAGTGCACTATTTGGAAAAAAGAGTGTGTAAAAAAAGAAGCGTAACTCAATGATTTAACGTCACTAATACATAGGAATATATTATAACAACATAGATTTATATATTCATTGTGCATGCATATAGTCCTGATAGCAATCAATAAAAAAGCCTCTTTAAGGACATCCAAATTGTTTTTGATGACATGTAATGCAGCATTGACTTGTCTTACTATGAGGTTATTTGCACTCAGACTGGCATTTCAGATTACGAAACCGTAGGCTGAAGCACCAAATTTCATTTTTCATTATAAATCCAGCTGTTATTGTCATCATATCCATTTAGCAACCATATCAACATGATGGGAGTTTTGCACTCTTAATATGTATCAACACATATCTAGATGCAGAGTCTAGATTGTTTTTGAAGCGCCATTTTACATGTGAAGCAAGTGTCATTAATGATCTGATTTGTAATAACTTGAACGTTCTCCAAAGAAAGCAAACAAATTTATCGCTTTACCTTTCAAGTGTGGTCAGTAATGTCATTGTGCGATGAAACTGATACAAAATGATCATTAATATCCTAACAACGTGGGATCAGATAAGTAAAAAAAGCAACTTATGCTTACAACTAAACGTTGAACTTTAAGATATTCGCTTACAGAATGTTTGAAACATACAATCATTTACATCTATTTACATTAACACCGTATTTTATTGCCATGTGTTGCATTTCTAGTTATATAACAGTGATTAAAAGTGATAAGCACTGGTGTTCCTAGCCAAACAATCAATCAATGGTTTCCTAGTATGGCATTTTTAACATGAGTTTAAACATAAAAAACTATGTTTGAATGTAATCATTTAGATTGTGAGTAATTTGAAAACTAGTAGAGGCATTCGTCATGCTTTAAACCTGATACTAAGCCGATATTCACTTAAGATTAGGTTGATTGAATCAAAATATATATTTATTTAGTCTAATTCAAGGCAAATGCTTTTTTCTGTCCACTATTTATTGTCCATATTACTGTACAATAATATACATTACCATGAATATTATCATTTCCATGAATATTAAAATGGAATCTAGTCTTTTATCACCCGAATGGAGCTGAAAGAAAAACAACTTCAAAATTGCAACATCATGACAACCCAATACATATTGTTAATTATGGACCTTGACTAACTATTTTTCTTCCATGTTGCAAGGTATATAATCATAAATAACATTTGATATTTAAATATACTTATGTTATTGCAATGTCAGCTTTTTACAAAAGATTCACCAACAGTAAATTGATGATAACTGTTTATGTGTATGTGTTTTTGTATACATTCTATGAGCTATTCTATGAAACTATGGATCACACAGCCAAAGTGCATACAGGCACACATATATATCAAACTGAATACTAGAAATCTAGTTAATTTTATTCCATTTTAATCACACTGCATGTAAAGAAATGCAGCATAGACGTAGATACATTGCTATGGGCAAACCCTAATAAACTATTGGACTATGCATCACACAGAGTGCACAAAGACACACAATGTCATTCATTTGCCTATGCCATCTACAACAATGGTAATGTAGTCATAACTCAACCTACATTAATGCAATGATGTTTTTTAACATAATTGTTAATAATTGTTAATAATTGAAATCGAGGTGATTACATTTATGTTTGTGTGATTTTGAATTATCTAAGAATATGTCTCACAATAAATCATCAAATAAAACTACAGAAATATGCTTAATTATGTTTATTCTTCCGATCTATGTTTTATTATACCATCATTGATATAATGATAACCTTTTCATTTACCGTAATGGCCATACGCACCAGTTGGACATGTTTCAGAATACAAGTAGGTTCCTGGCAGGTAGAAACGGGTACAATACACATTTGTGCACCCGGAACTACTGCTACTACCGTAACCACCATAGCCATACCAATGCCCATACCCAGAATGGTAGGTTCCTTCGCAGTAGTAGTATGTGTCAATCTTGTAATCGACCAAACAGCCATCTAGATGGAGGTTCTTGATCCTCATGTAACGCCATTGTGGGTTTGGTACTATTATCGTCAACTCAATCGTCACCTTGGTTGCTGCAATATCCCATATGTATGCCGAACTCACATCCAGGCATATCTTTAGAATCAACAATAATTAATATTTTCTGTTAAAATCGTAATGTTTGCAGATTGTATATACACTTGAACTATGTAATTGCGTGTGAAATCAACTATTTTTGATGTAGCCCGAATACAATCAAGCGCTTAGTCACATGCACAGTTTTCATTACTGTGAAAAGCAGGTTTATTTTTAAATAATATAATAACTTGTTTTTCATTATTCATAATAAAATCAAATAGAGTATTTTACCTCTGTCCATTGCGCGTAATTTGCCACATACATCTACAGATTGAATGAATAAAGCGAAATAAATTATGATAATGCTATAATTACCCTTCTGATAAAAATTATACGCTTATTAAAATTTGTTGCCTAGAACGTTTTGAGTTGATGGTTAACCTTACAAAATATATTCATGCGTTTGAGTAATTAAAGTATGTCAATTATTTATAATGCTGTTCTAACTTAACCTACAGTTTCCGTTCTATCGACCCAAACGTAGTCGGGTATGTCTATGTGGAAAGTGACTTTATCCACGTGATGTACGGTTAAGCAAAGCTGCTTCAGACCAACCAGATGACTTGGGGGCAAAATAATTTCCAAAACAGCGGTTTGTCTCACTCCACATTTCAATGTGTCATTTCCTGCAAGAAATAACGTGTTTACTCAACTGCTGTCTTCTTTACAAAAGAAAACAAGATCAATGCTAACAATATATATAATTTTCCATTACATGATATTTCATGTATTTTGCATCTATGCATAACTATGCCGGTCCTTTTTAATATGCAATCAAACAATCGTTTTCCATGATAATGTCATCTAAGAGTTATTTAACAATAAACAATATTTAAAAACTTAAAAGCATCAGTAATCTATCGAATGCAGATATCATCCTATCATATGAATTTAGTTTTTATACATCAGGCTATAAACATGTTTTATTCAAGGTTACTTCGCAACTATTCTAATAAGCTCTGATTAAATCAATACCCAAAGGTGCTCCGGGAGTCGCTGCAATGCAATTCGGGGATTTATTGAATGTGAAGACGCCCAATCCAGCCGCAGCGTTTATTGCAACTGGATTGTCACATTTCAAAATGGTGTAACCTAAAATATACAATACAATTTGGGACAATTGTTTTACATTATTTAAACTTACAAACCTCCTGTTGCAATTTGATAGGCGATAGCTTTGAAGGAAAATAATTTATGAAAAACTTTTCCTTATAAGCAAGAATTGATCAATTTGTTGAATGAATGTTTCAAAAGAGCGACATGGATATTCCATGCGCTATTGAGTCTATTGACGCATGAACTTCTTGCGTTTAGGTGATAAAATAAATTCTTTCTATGAAGCAACCCTTGTTTGACAGTTAACAACATTCCAATAAATATTATCATCAAACCTAATCGAGTTAAGTTTGAGATGTTAATCAAACACTATTTTTAAATTTGGTACATTTTATACTATTTTCTATGTTTTTAAATTCAATTTGAAATACAATTGTAAAATAATTTGAAATTACAAACATACGAAAACAGTAATTACCAAAACAGCCCGTGCCGTAACCATTCAATACAAAGATAAATAATACTATTCGGGGCATCATTTAGTTTTGAATTAGTTCAATCCAATGCTGTGCGCTAATTTTACCATGCCTATCTAGCGACACAATCTGTGCTTTTTAAGAAACAGTCCTACCAGGAAGTTTAAATTAATCACAAAGCTTAAATGTTAATTATATCATCCATTTACTATCAATAAATACAAACAATAGTTTGATGTACATTAGTCAACCTACAATAAAACCAAGACAGTATAATATGTTATTAAACAATAGTACGTGTGTCTTAATTTATCAACTTTAAAGAATAGGTATGACGTGATCAGATATTGTTCACAGATAATTGATTGCATTGCAAAATATCTATATTCAGCATTAATTACGCATGCAAATCGATTTTGCAATTAGATTTGTTTTTAAGGAAAATAAATGTTCTGCTATCACAATAACATAATCTCATACTTATACAAGCATAGTATTTTCATCATGCAATCTTATACATAAATTTTATCGTTGACGGGCAAGAACAATATCCCTTCAACGCAGTTAAATACAGGATTGTTGAAACATTGTTGTAATATATAGGAGTAACCAAACAACTTTTATATTGAATAAAACTTATTTCTTATTTACTTATATAAGTTTTTTTTTTTGCAATTTTATGCAATATGTTCGTCACTGACAGTAAATGGAAATCGATGAACGAAGTTCATTGAACAAAAATATTTTTCAATCTTGAAACCTCTAAAGCATATTAATGTTTATGAATTATAATTGATCCGCAATTCACGGCTGTTTAGAACTGCCCACTTAGTTTTTTGGTGCCAACTAGTCTACTGTTCATCACAACCCCATTTGGTCCTGAGTCTTTATTTACATAAGCTTGTAATCTGCAGAGTTATGCTATGAAAACGTGCATTTTTCGAAAATTTAACCAACTTTAAACGCATTTTAAAACATGTTGCCACATTGGTTTTTGAAAATTTCTTTTTGCAATGATAATTTCAATATGTTATTTCATCATCTTTATATATCGCTAACCCCCTCCAATTCGATTGATGCATTAAAAATGAGTTAGAATATCACCAAATTTTGGCAAAATTTAGTTCTTAAAATTAAGATTTTCCCTTATTTCAAATAAAAGTTTTAAATCATATTCGGATATGGAAATCAATAATTTTTATATGGTTAGATTCAGTGATTATTCGACTTTATAATGATACTAAAATCAATAGAATACACAATAAAAATTGCATTTATATACCACGGTAACTGCATTGTGTTTTTCAAAATTCGTAATAGATTTTATAGCTTCGGTCATTCAAACTTGATTTGAATTGTTTGCGCAATGAAAATATATGTATATATAGTCCAAATTATAGTCAAAATTATAAAGAACAATTTGTATACAATTAAAATAATTTTATTCGAGAATTAATTTATTTCTTCTTTAGATTCCCCTTTCCTGTCTATACAAATTCAAACGAACATCTAAGATGTCATAAATTGAAGACATCACGGGTATTATGAAAAATTAATTGCAATTATTTATTCAATAAGGAGTTCAATGAAAAATACTTATTCCACGTTTGTGTTATGTAACTATGTACTACTATTAAGCCGATTACATGGACTGTCCCCTTTGAGGTGAATTAGACTAAACCAAATGCTATGATCCTCCTAAGTACATCTTTTCTTTTATCTTCATAAGATGTAAGATTGATTATTGCAAATGAGAAAGCAAAAAGTCAAATTTGACAAAACGATTCTATAAGAGACAACGCTATTCATAGTTTCGCATATAAATATGTAGTAAAAAGTGCATTTATTATTCAAATAGACTTATGTTCATCGGCATGGTTTGTAAATAAATTGCAATGGAGGGGGTATATGACTTACACCAGTAGAATCAGCTAATTTCAAATTTAATTATATGTTAATTTCAAGGGAAAAGCAATGTGGCAACCATTTTAAAACACGGTGTAAAGACAACCAAAAAATGAAAATTTCACTCGATTTTATGCATAAATAGCCGAAAACATGCATGGTTAATCCTATGCAAACAGAAAAAGGGGTTGAAGACTTAGAGGCATCGTTGGTAGCTCCAAAAAACTAAAGGGGCAGTTTTGTATAGGGAATAAACAGCCGTGAATTAGAGATTAAAAACGTGTGTTGCAAGTTGATAAAAGTTATGTGTCTAGACTATAATGGTGCTTTGGTATTGACATTGCAATACGGTCGATGGTTAACAAAGTGACGAACATCATATAATGATTCTGTCAAAAACATAAATACAATCCATCAGTGATTTTGCATTGTATATGATTATATCAACCACTTTATCAGACATGGCTTAACAGGTATATTTAGACCTATATGGTCACATATGGTCATATATTGAAATCCATCCCCAATCTAAATTAAATAACAAATGACATTCATAATATATTAAATTAAATATTAAATGGCATATTTTAGTTAAATTATATGATGAATTGAGAACACCAAACAATTAAGAGCTTTCTTCAATTAGACTGCAATTCAAAACTAATGTTCAAAGCCAGTTCCAGAATGTGCACGTAGACGTGTATAGGGAATCCGTCGGCATATAAAAGTTAGTACACCAGATTTTTAAGCAATAATCAGAGGAGTAATAATACCAATCCGGGTCAATGTCTTCACAAAAGTATTCCTTGTTAACAAAATAGCCAAATTGTGAACAGTGAAGCTTTAAATCCTTTACTGGTAGGTAATTTCTGGTAGGTTTAGGCATTAGATTTTCTAGTTGAATGATAATCTTTGTAGCGGAAATTTGGTCACTGTTTGTTAAATGCAAACAAACCTGAAACACATACAATCTAGTTTTATAAATTAGAATATGCCGAATTCGATGAAATGCCAAATTAACATTCCATGTAGAAGATCAATGATGTATTTCGTTACAAATAGTCTTACCGATTAATCACAATCCAAGCGTGTTTAGTTAATCATTTAATGTAAAAGGCAATGGACTTTACAAGTGTTCAGATCGCAAAATGTATAACAAAAGTAGTCAATTGAAAACAGCAATAGTTTTCATACCTGTGTCCATCGTCTGCTGTTGTCAATGTAACTCTAAATGAGAACACAACATGACATTTTTTAGGGTCAACATAAAATTGTAAAGCATCAACATGTAGTTATCAAAAAATTAAATCAATCATTAAAAATACAATTTTAGGGTTTTAGGTAGCTGGGTTTAAAAATGCAATTTTATATATCCGAAAACAATCGTGGATGCAATATATTCAATTTATAGTTTGTTGTAGCTTGAGTGGCGTGTATATTATTACCACCATGATATTCTAGAATAACAGCTTCATTACCCGGCTTGCAGCTAGATTATAATTATGGGACTCGTTTAAGTTTATACAAAAATCATAATATTATATACTCACAGTGTTCCATATATCATCCCAGCGCAGGTACTGTATATCTAAATTGTCTATGTGAACTGTGACTTTGTCAACATGTCGAATCAATAAACACAGGCTATCTAGTTCAACTACATATCTCTCAGGCATTGCGAGTGTTATATTAGCAGGCAGGCCACTCTCACAGCGCATCGGCTTGCTATTAGCTTTTAACCAATTACAAAATTAGTTTGAATTGAATCAATATTAGATTTATTATATGGATTTTATAAGGTTTATTTATTTATCTAATATATATGAATATGAAAACGAGGTACTATGAAAACCTCCAAATTTTACCATAATATATTTTTCATATAATTAATATAATTATATTTAACTTTCTATACGTGTTTTTTTATTTTAATTTAGTTCTGCTTTTGATAATGATTAAAAATATTCTAGTTAATTATCTTTTAACCTGAAATTGCTCCTATGGCGTTTTCACATGTTTGAGATACTGTGAATGAAAGCGTATCTAATCCATGTGTTGCATTTAATGTAACAGGGAATGTCGCGTATCCTGAAACATATGCATTCAGAAAAAAGGGACAGTCATATATATATAGTGAAGGTCCGTCTACTACGCATATCATGTCAGCTCTATTTTTACTAATATGTTCATAATCATATTAATATATTTACATATTTACATTTTCAGTCTGCTTTACTCAAACATATTACCATTAAAATTACATGTTGTAAACTTACCATGAACACCATAGCCTATTAAAATAATAATATACAAAGTGAAGAAATAGCCATTTGCCTTCATATTTGAATGTATTATCATTCCAAAGTCTTGTAATTCAATTTTAATAATGCTTTTACAAGAAAGTTTCGTATGTTTTGAATGCGTTCTACATTATTTATGGGATTGAGTAGACCATGTGATCACAACTGACCTTATATTTTCGAAACTATGTTTATTTATGAGTTACTAATTATATCTCACGAACAATAACAATTTAAGTTGTACATATAATATATGTCCAAGCGATTTGATTTGCTATCACGCACTCCCAATAAAGTTTTTTTTATAAAAAGCGGAGAAATTATATTTGACTTAAACAATGCACAATAAAAAAAAACAATTTCTTTTTGGTTTTGCCATTAAGTAATTGATATGCAATGCAACCTAATGACTTGTATAAGGTGTAATTTTATATATATCATAAAGCTTGGTTTCAAACAGCTTGGTTTCGTTAATAAATCAAAATTGAACACAAACAATCCCAGTCAACACAGTGATCGCATGTAAAGTTCAATCTGTGACAGCCCGTTAGCTTAAAACGTGGACACGTTTTGGGAGTCCTATCAGACTAGAAATATCACATGAGCCTAATCTTAGCATACACACGTCTCATGTGGGGCTATCGTGAGATTTTGTGAACTCGCAGTTAGCCTCACAATGTGAGACCCACACAATGAGATTCGTGTGGGTCTCACCCTAGCTCATGTGATATTCAGTGTTTACTATGATAGCATTGATTCATTCATAGTGATGAAATAATTGCATACTGTATTTCAGAATAATGTTTAAACAATTCTTACTGAGTCCTCATTTTGTGCTGTTGCAGATCGGACATCGAGCGCGATCCTTAATGACCTATTGAAAATACAAAAGTGTATTTGCTGAAGTACTTCTTTGTTTTACTTCATCTTTTTGATTTCATGGGATATACACGCTTATTTTGTCTTTTGAGACCCATCACGTGCCAATTATTTTGATATTCCAGTTTTAATCAATTTAATAGAAGTCAATAAAATTTAATTTTGTTTATTTAGTCTTTTATAATTATGAATTATGCTACAATCACAAAGTTGCTATTAGTACAGCGTTGAATATAATTTTATGATATTTATTAACACTTTCGAAAACATGGCGATACAATTGTACTCAATTATATACATATACTGTATGAGTAAACGATCGAATCATTTATTTGACAATAGGTACCAAACCATCAAATCATCAAATCGACTTCCCAATTATATCATTAACCATGTGATATGTCAAATTTGTATTGCTATGGTTAATTTATCAAGTTAGCATCAAGCTTTAGTTACAAAAGTATAATTCATGTAAAAGTATATGAAGGGTTTGAAGGTACTTAACACTTACATATAAATTAGCTAAAATATGAAGTACAATCCCAACTAATATCTCATGCGTATATTTTACATACTACTCGTGTAATTGTGTTTACATTTTTCGTTTCAATCGAAATAAGTAGTTTGGCGCGTAATGAGTGTTATGAGTGCAAAATGACATGTCGACACGCCTTGATAGTCAACAATTCATCCTCATTGATCAAATAGCAGGATGTTATGGACCCTAGGCATGTTAGGCCAATAGTCTTAGAGAAACTACCCCGATAGACAAACGTTTACAAAGAAAACTAACTTTTGACATATCAGAAATGCTTCACTTCCAGATCAAGCAAATAAAGTCAAAGGGAGTCACATAAATTGATCGAAGCCGTGTTTAAAATGCTGCTAAGCTCACACACAAATCATGCAGCATTTTCGGGATATAAGTAATTCCAAAGTAGAACTGTGAATGATTTGTATTGAACTTTATACAGTAATCAGTAATACAGCAAGTGGATCGTTACACCTGACAAAAATAGCATTATTACATTGAATGTATGAACAAGGCTTCCCGCCATAAACACTTTAAGTTTACAGATACACAAAACCGCGACAAACCCGACTCCAAACAAAAACAAGATAAGCTGAAAGAAATAATACTTTTTACTGGCTAGTATTCTACGCGTGTATTATATAGATTTACCGTTTGTATCTTATTTTTCAATAACCTAGAGCCCCAATTTGCAAGTGATTAGACGATGTTTCATATCTACCATATCTACCAGTCTCTTGTCATCCTCTCATATTATTTATTATATGCTGCAAGCAAATCATCTTGACTTCTTCGCGCGTATTGATGCAGATCATAATGCATGGCCCATGTGTGACGTCATGCATGTTGTAGGCAATTTTGGCGAAATCGGACAAAGATTCCTCAAACCTTTCATGGTCTCTAATTTGCAATGAACTACAATATATAATCCGATTCCCCAAAAGATGATTACTTATATACCTTAAACACTTGATACAGTTTATTCACCAAATACTTGTATACATTTTGTTGAATTGTAAACTTTATATTTTACTAATAGCCATACTGTGTTGCAAGCGTAATTTATTGTTTAAAACATGCAACAAAATTCAACAAATTTTAAATAGTGTACAGCTTTTACAATCCTTAGACCTAAATAACATGCATAAATAAGTTATAATTTACAATCGGAGTTTCCGCAGTTTTAGACTCTGAATAAGTAGAATTCCTTCCGTTGATTAACGATACTGTACACTAGTATATTATGTATGATTTCGTTGTTAAAATATGCAAAAGTGTTAAGTAATGATAATTATGCTATGAATATGATAATGAAAACATAATAATATATAAATATCAATGATTTTAATGCATATTAACCGAAACCTTCGATAAACATATCATGACAGGTTTATTTATTGAGAAAATAATCATATTTATGTCTTCAGCAATTTACCCAAATGTGCAAAATATTTCAATCTTTAATAACACATTCAATGTTTTCACATTTTAGCAAAAAATACAAATATCAATTCCAATATCACAAATACCAATATGCATGATGTATGTTCAGTTAATATGAGTAATCGCAATCAGAATAGTAGAGGTAATCCGTCGGCATATAAAAGTAAGTACACCAGATTGTTATGCAGTAGGACGATGTTGAATCATAATACCTGTAAAGATCTTCGCAGAAATAATCCT
>LQRL01027966.1:31355-49040 GCA_001703475.1 Hydroides elegans
CTGGCCAAATTTCTTATATAATAACATATAATTTATTCAACATGGTTTAAAATCATGTAAGTCCTCATAATTATTATATATATCTAATGAATTACTATTTTTGTTATTTTCAAGAAAACAAAACACAAAAAGTTGTTTCATTGGTAGATAATGACAGATAATTGGTGACATCTTACTTTTAAATACGCCACACATAGACCATAATATTGTGTGAAAAAAATCATGGCGATCGACCAAAGATTTATGAAAAATATAGCAAAATGAATATTCAAAATTAGGGATATTTGTCTAGTTTTAGGGTGGTAAAAGACCTTAAAATATTCAATCTGCTCCATTTAGATCAAAACCTGTCTATAACGCTCAATGCTCAATGTTTATTCGGAATTATATTTATAGTTAAATATTAAAATGGTATTTTAGCGAAAATTTTGACGTTTTCATAAAAATTGATTTGTATTATCAAAACATATTTTTACTGCCAAAAAAACAAATATTAATGTTTGGATCTCATTTAATACTGTTTTAGATACGCATTGATGTGTACTGTCTGGCTGTGTATAATTTGAATTGTACATATACACACGTATTAAGCCGTAATGACGAATAATCTTACTTGTCCAAGCATTTCTGATGCGACATGATTTCAAACTTTACTTGAACAAATTACAGAAAAAGTTCTCGATAGATACCTAATTATAAAGTATGGGTTACTCTGATCTCAATCAAAAAATAGATTTGAAGCTTGCCAGGCTCTTTAATGAATATTTACATGACTTAGAATTTGGTCTCAAAATAAGTCTTTTTGTCATTTTCTAGAAAGTCGGACATTCTATGACATGTTAAATTATACTTTTAGAAACACCAAGCCATGCCATTTCATTGAATAAAAACATTATTGAGAAAATCTACAAGATATGTATTGAAACCATGTTTAACCATGAAAACATTACTGATGCGAAAATAACTGATGCGACAGGACACCAAAATTCAAAGTTGAATATTTTCTAAATGTATACTCACAGACAAATGATTTTCGGACACTTATAAAATATAATAACTAGTATTAGGAAGCATTTCTTATTTTCCCAGTATCAACGTTGGCATGCTTTTAATCAACAAAAATAATAGCATTACTGACGGGGCTAAAGTGTGACACCATGATATATGGTAATACACAAACTCGCATATCTTCTATACTACTTGAAATATTTTTATGAAATTTAGACATTTATTGCATGAGGCATTGGGCTTTTGATTTATATCAATTGATTTGTAATTTAAAGTAGACAAACATGTTTATTGGTGACATCAAATACGATAAAACAGTGTGACACCAAAACTGAAAAATGATGCAAAACTTTGCTTGCTAGGTTCATATCTCAAACGGTCCAAGATATCAGTAATTATTACAATATTTTTGCATTTATATATTGAAGAGGTGAATACATACATAAATTGATATGCAATTGTATTTTTCTGAACAAACAAAGCTCGAAAGAAAGCCAAAATATTATGTCACAAAATCAGAGCAAAAATATGGCCTTTTTTCAATTCATTTTAGATGCCATTTTAAAAGTATTTGAGGTAGCGTGCTGAAATTATCGGTGTTATCTCTCCTAAGTATGCTTATTTGGTAGAATGTCAAACAAAACTTGTTTTGCAATTAATACAGAAGTTACAACAGAGTAATCAAAGATGGGGTATGCGTTTCACGTTATCGTTTAATAGGCATTAAATTATATTTCTATAGAGATTGGTACAATAGAAACATCAAAACAGTCATCATATGAACAGCTTTATATTAAAGCATAATAATTTGTTTGGCAGATATATTAATTAACAAGAAAAAATAAACTATATACCTTTAGAAATAGAAAGTGTTACCCAAAACCATATTTAAGATAAAAACATATTTTTATATTGAGATATTATTTAAATTCCGCAAATAAACTATCCATCATATCATTTTTATACGGTTTTCGTTTAATTGAACTGGATTACTTATTCACTCAACACGATATATTACAATGTTCTTTTTAAAACCCACTTGACACTCTCGATTATTAGTAGACATCCACTGAACACACTCTGTCGTACAAATAATCAGTCGGCATATAAAAGTAAGTACAATATATTCTTATACAGGTTTGCGAGGATGTATAATCATCCCAGTCAACATCCCAGTCAATCGGCTCACACCAAAAATCATAATGAACCAAATAGCCGAATTTGGAACCGTGTAGTTGCAAATCCTTGACTTTGATATAATTTCTCATGGGTTGAGGCATCAGGTTTTCTAGTTGAATCACAATTTTTGTCGCGGCAATGTCTTTACGATTTGGATATTTGAAATCCAAGCAAACCTACAGAATAACAATTCAGTATATTAACATTATCTATTTTCGGTCACTTGCAAATCAACATAAATACATACTTTATGCACCATTATCCAGTAAACAAATAATTCATACCTGTGTCCATCTTCTGTTGTTTTCAATGTAAGTCTAAATGCAAAAATAAAGACTTCAGGTCAACAAATTTTCTTAGATTTTTTTAAAAACGACATAGCATTTCGTTTTGGTAGCAGACTGTTAATCACAATTAAATATTGTATATTTTATTCGTTAAATCATAAATATATTTTATCCCTCAAATTATATAAAAACTAGTTATCTAGTCTTTAGCTTAAAAGCATTAGATCAGAGACATAATTACAGTATTATATACTCACAGTGTTCCATATATCATCCCAATACAGATACTCAATATCTAGATTGTCAATGTGAATCGTGACTTTGTCTACATGACGAACCGCCAAACACATGCTTTTAATTTCAACCACATATCCCTCAGGCATTTCCAGTGTTATCTGGGCCGTCTTCTCAATGTCGCAACGCATCGGTTTGCTATTAGCTTTTCAGAAATGAAACATATGATATAAATTAAATTTATATCACCAAAAGAATCATAATCTTTTATTAGAATATATTCATTTAGTGTTTATAAATATAAATAGGATTGATATTTCGTGATTTATCAATAACAGTATGTGCATTTCAATAGTCCTTTCTAATAATTTATATATAAATATTTATATTTTATAGTAATAATTTTCAATTTATTTATTGTTTTTTAACCTGAATCTATTATTGTGTTTTAACCTGAAAGTGCACCAATAGCATTTTCACACGATTGCGATACTGTGTATGAAAATGCATCTAGTCCATGAGTTGCATTCAGAGTAATTGGAAATTCCGCGTACATTGCGCCTAAACAATACATAGTTTTTACTAGCATATAAGTATTCAGTTAATTAATCTTGAAATAAGGCATTTCTAAAACTAATCAATTCAACTATTGATGAGCATTCCGAAATCAAAATATAAATGAGGCAAAACTTTCTAGATTTATATGTTTATATCATGCATACATTTTTCACTCCGCCGTTTCTTAAATAAATATCGTCTAAGCACATTTTGTATAAAGTTGCAGTAAATGTTATTTTAATATTTAAGTATATAGATTTGGAATTAACTTACCATCTACACACGAGCAAATGCAAATAACTACATATAAAACGGGAATATGTACGTTCCTTATCATTTCAGCAATTAAATTAATAAGTCCCGCGCCTTGTAATTCAATATGATTACTGCTTAAACGCGGTAAATACATATGCTTACAACGCAATTTCTCGAATTCCATGAAATATGGCAAGACAAATTATAACATTCAAAATGATAAATATTGTTTTTGTTTTCTCTGAATTCACCGGAAATTCAACAACACTTTTTTTAGTCACATCAGATTCATCATGCAAGTGTTAATTT
This sequence comes from Hydroides elegans, assembly GCA_001703475.1. Taxonomy (NCBI): domain Eukaryota; kingdom Metazoa; phylum Annelida; class Polychaeta; order Sabellida; family Serpulidae; genus Hydroides; species Hydroides elegans. The sequence continues at coordinate 35,186 of LQRL01027966.1, forward strand.
AATCTGTCAAACTGAAACAATAGCATTGTAAATGAGTATTGCTTCACAGTCAATATCAAATTTATAGCAGACAAAGAACTGTTAAATAGTTTCTCCGCATTAATTCTAATAAGATGAATATTATGTAATGCCCTTTAATTGGTTCAATATTACTTTGAAATGAAAACATTGAGGAAAACATTTATTTCGAAACTACACACGTCTGGGCGCATTGTTTATTCAACAAAATTATTTTCATTGTTTGTGTTGCTTGTAAATACATGTTTCATAATATCTCAGTTATGCGTGAGGAAGGCCACATTGTCTATAATGCTCATTGCCGGATTTGGAAAACATTATAATTATACAGCCCGTGTCTTCCACTTCAATATGATTACTGCTTAAACAAGGCAAATACATATGCTTATTAAGTAATTCCTAAAATTCCATGAAATAAGCCAAGACAGATTAAAACATTTGAAATGATATAAATTAATGTTTTTTTTTCTGTCAGAATTTACAGGAAATTCAACAACAACACTTTAAAAAGTCACATCAGATACATCATGGATGTGTTTACTACCTTTATCTGTCAAACTGAAACAATAGCATTACGCATGAGTATTGTTTCGCAGTCAATATGCAATAAAAAGCTGACAAAGAACCTAGCCTATAATTTCATTGTATTTTCAAGTCATATTCTTGTTTTGTCATATTTTCTCGCTTAAGATAAATACTTTTAGATGAATACAATGATATGAATACACTTGAATTTGAAACTACACATGTCTTAGCACATTTTTTATTTTTTAAGTGCATTGCTTGCTATGTAAGTACATGTTTCATTCTATCTCAGTTATGCATGAGGTCTTCCGTAAATTGACTATTATGCTCAATTTAGAGCTTTAGAAAATCATACTGCTTGTATATAGTTTCATTTTTTAGATTTTTTTAACCTAAGAAAGTAAGAAAGTTCATGAATATTAAAGCAACATATTTATGTTCAAATCTATTTACATAAAACTCTTGAAGCGACTTCATCATCTTTTTTATCATTAAATGTTACATCTTGAGACATTTCAACCTTTTGTGGCCAATATAGATGTGGTTTTGAACTTATTTTGAAAAATTACATTCATTAAGCGGTAAATATACTTGGAAATCATTAAAACATTTAATATGATTATTATAAATACGTCTTATGTTATATGGTTCTTTCAATTCCTATGATGTGATTTATTGTTGAATGGTAGTCATCGTATATGCTATATTTTTATTGATTCTGACTCTAAATGGTACGTAAACACAAGTGTGACGTAAATTTGTGATATCTTATGTTGTGAATTTTCAGTATAAATAATATGTAAATATGACTGCGTTAGTTATAGAAAATAAAAAACAAAATATAAAATACTCCTTTACAAGCTGCAGAGGACGTCATGAATACGTTATATACCCCATATATAGTTTGAGATAACATGAATCATGTACATTTTGTCCAATTTGTATTCGTTAGAACGGGAGTTAAATTCTTCGAAATTGCGTGTGTCAATTGTCGAGACTAACCAAGTTTCAGTCCTTATTTTCATGTATCAGATTTGAAAAAAAAATTCTTTGATTTATTAAGGAAATCAATGTAGCTTTAATAAAACATTTATTAACCAATATTCTTTAGTTTATTAAGAATGTGACTTTTACATTAAACACAAACGGTATAAGGTTATAAGTGATACCGACTCGATAAACTAAGATTTTAGAAATTTCCTATACTCCTACTTAACAATGCATACGTCGTTAATGGTCTATTTTCGTTGTATTTCATATGTTATAGTAATTAATGTATAAGAATATTCTAAATTCATTGTTTGAATAATGATTACCATTTCGTACACCAGCGATCATACAGCACATCATTTGGCATATAAAAGTAATTGCAATACACTTTCCAACATGCATCTGGGTCACCAATCCAGTAGGTTGGTAATTCCTCACAATACCAATCCCATGTGTCCAAATAGGTGAATTCGATTCCGTGTAGCTCTAAATCTTTCACTTTAAAAAATTGTCTTTTCGGTGTGGACAGCAGGTTTTCCAGTGTAATTACAACTTTGTTGGCGGCTATTTCATCCTCATGAGTTAAGTTCACACATACCTTAATTGAAACAGTATAAATTAAAAATATGCAATAGTGTTTTCTATATATAAGTTGAAATATATAAATTCTGAATGAATATATTAGACTTTTAACTGAAAATAACATGAATTGTCTCGAAATGCACAATCACTACCAGAAAAAAAGTATCATACATAATACGATTCAAATGTAATGTTATACCTTTGTCCAAGGTTTGTTGTTGTCGATGTAACTCTAAAAAAACAATAGTTCCAATCAATTTTATATTGAGGTATTCACATTTGAATTGATTTAATTTGATATTATGGTCCTTTTTGAAATCGCAATACCAATAAATGGTGTGGTACAAGCGTCAGAACATAATTGATTAGGAAAATATCATGAATTATAAATATAGAGAATCTTACCGTATTGGATATGTCTTTCCACCATCCTATCTCATCTATATTAATAACGTCAAGTTTTACTTTATCCACATGACGAACTGATAGACAGATGTTTTGTATGGTAATAGCAAAACCTTCAGGAACATCAATGGTTATTTCCGCTATATGGTCAATGTTACAGCGCATAGGTTTTGTTTTACCTGCAAGGAAAAAAATAGAAATTACAAAGTAAGATTCGCCTTCGTTGGTAAAACATGATTCAAGATAATCGCATTTGTAAGATACATATTTATAGATTTAAAAATAATAAGATAAGCTACAATCACAATTAAAAATTATTAATGCATTGAAATTGCAAGAGTATCTTGCATATATATGAATATATCAATTGATTAATACTAAATTGAATATCTAGTTTCAATATTTGATTTTAACACCTACCCTTAAGTGCTCCAAGCTCATTCTTACACGACGGCGATGCTGAGTATGAAAACGTATCTAATCCATGGGTCGCGTTTAATGTCACAGGATAAAGGGCAGCAACTTAATTGATAAGACGAGTAATATATATGCTTATAAACGTCTTTGATTGAAGTTTTACGTACTCAAATGTTTTTTTTTTTTGTTTTAACTATTTAATGCAGTCAATATATTTCATTACATATGTGATGGCAATATCAACTGTTGAATTAAACTTATCTTTATTTTAATTACAGATTAGTGTAAGCACATGAGGCACTTACAAATGCAAGTCACGGGTAACCTCATATTTTAAGGATGAGTGGGTGTCCAATTTAATACAAAGACAATAAAAGAAATAACGCATCGTTTTAATAATTTACATGGGTTTTCGTTAGTTATTTGATTTCATTAAAACCATTTTCTATTATTCACAAATTGTTGATATACATAAACAATATTATTATACTCACCTTTACAAAACGACATAACGCAACTCAAGATGACAGCATAAAACACATACATATGAACGTTTGCCATTTTCATATATTGTATGTTTTTGGTGTCAAAGTGAACTAAATTATCGAAACGAAACGCTTGCTCTTTTAAATGAGTTTTCCAGCATTAAACATTTAAACTATTTCTTAGAATCTTGCAGTTTATAGAATTTATTGCTGATTACCTAAAACTGTCAAATAAATTTGCATTTCAGAACACAACTGTGTCTTCCCCGTATAACAAAATAATATGTTGTGCAAGCTAACGTGTATATCAGAAGAGTTTTTTAAAGAACAATGCAATATTCAGAGAGGTTTTAGTAACAATGCAATATTCTTAGAACTGTAGCAAATCAAAAACAGTACATCATCATTTTTATGAGGCAATATATATCATGTGAACAGTATACAATCGGTTTCTTTGAATCTATCATCTATGATAAAAAAAAAACATTAGATGATTTATTGTTCTGATTTAATGGCATTCACGAGTAACCTTCATGATATTGGTGCAATAACGCTAACAGATCACATATCATATTGTTAAAGCGATATTTGCTTCCAAGAAACACTGTTTTGTTTCTGAATCTGTATCTTTCTGTCTTTGTGTTTAATATATTAAGAAATGCAGATGTTTAAGGCTTGGAATACGAACAACAATTTATGTTTTTAAGAAATGCATTTTACTACAATCAAACTAACTCTGTGTTTCTTTGCCAAATTCCGATATTGAATACGATACATAAATGGTTACATAGATTAAGCTCAAACCATATTTATATGTCTAAGATTCATTCACTTAATATAGACAGAAAACGGTATTCCAACAAATAAGACTAAAAGAAAAATCTTTGTAAAGAAGGGATTATCTGTTATGTTTTAGTTATAACAGCTACATCTCAATACCTACATCAACATTGTGCATACATTTTCTAAAATGTCTACAGTGCAAATGTTGTTAGGAGCCCTTCTATGATTTTGATTAAACGACTTTATATTTAAAGCAAGAATGCATTATATTGCTTTATATTTCTTAGATTGCAAGATTTATTTACGGACTATAATTGCTGTATATTGGTATTTTGTCGTTAGGTGATTAACGTTGAGTAAAATATACTAATAACAATGCGAATTATAAACACCATGGATAGAAATTTATATAAATAAATTCAGTGGAAATCGAATTAAAAAACAAAAGTAATATTGTAACCATAAACATAAAATACTTCTCATGAAATGTCGAATGTAACATATATCAAAGTAGGCTAGGCACAAAAACATGTTTCGATGAATTAAGAAACAATGGAAAAGAAACAAAGGATGATTAATGGGTAAGAATTAATACATGGTTTAGTTTTCTACGTACAAATAATCTGTTAAATGTTAATTGCTTCCACGAAGCACGACATTTCTCTTAATCAAACATGTTTTTTCGAAACATCACATATGCAATAACAGCATTTAAATTTAAATCGATGTTGAAATACAAATATTTTGTCTTAATCACTAAATTAGAGATTTGCAATCCCTATCAATCCCTATTCAAAGCGAAAAGATGCTACAAAAGAATTACGGTGGAAAATCGGTTTGATAATATACGTTTATTAGATTTACTTTAGAAGAAATCGTTTTCTTTCGATATGCAGTCCTGAGCTAATTGGCAGCCTATTAAGGTAGCACACTGTTTTTGTGCATGTTTTGTCGGTTTACGGTTTAGGGTAAACAGTAGGAAATTCAATTTTTTGAAATGATTTAAAGGTAAATAAATTCCAAATTAATATTTTAAAATGTATTAAAATAACCAGTTACTTGTGGAACATATAATTTGAGTAATACAACAATTCGTGAATTATTTACCTTGTTGTCAAAACTTCAACATATATATTTTAAAGTCATTTATGGCCATCTTAATTATACCACTTTTAAAAACGAATTGTGACAATAAAGATGCTAAATTAAATATATTTAGTCGTGTTGAGAATGCATATGTGCCTTAGGGGTTTTGGCCGGGATCGTGAAGACTAATTTTTGATTGATGTTAAGATACATTTTTAAACAACGTTTGACGTAAAACAATTTGCATTCGGCTCTTAATTCTACGAGAAATTATCTATAAATTGATTTGTTCATTCTTAGCATGTGTTCTGTAATTTGTTTGGACAGTTATTTTATGAAGGAATATGAAAGCCTTGGTTTATTTTAAATGCGATTTGCTGTACTCTGTTTATATTGAAATTATAATGCGTTGGTTTGTTCAAACCTAAATAAACTAAAGTGGTGATTCATTTCATGAATATTGCTGGATTAGAACTGTGATTTGGTTTTATAAATGAATGAGTGATTAATATGTGATTAAAGGCGTGGATTTACCGTTGGTTTATTGATCAGTAAGATTTGTTAATTTGTTTGTTGATTAGCCCCTGGCAAGGATCTGATGTCACAATGTTCTGGTGATATTCCGATGACATCCTGACCGGTATTTTCATATCATCGAATTTTCGCTTACTCCGTCCATTCGGAACCGTCGCAGTGTTTTCGATCGAATCATCCTCACGGCTGTCATTACGTTATAGGAATCTGCGCAACAATCGGTGATTTGGAGTAGGGGACGCGCCGGGAGCTTTGCGTTCTGTACGGTTTATTATTCAAATCAATAAATTGTGTTATACAAGTTTGAGTTTAAAATTAATATGTGAATTTGTTTGTTTTACTTGAAACATTTCCCATCAAAGGGTCATTATTGAAACATAATGGATAATCACCTGATCAGATTTTCTTTAAAATGACAAGCCAAGTGACTAGTATACATCTTTATTTCAAATGTTTCAGAGGTAATCAATAGAAAAACTTTTTAATATGTTTCTAATAATTGTTTTCAAAATTATAAACATCAAGCAGAAATATATGACAAATGTGAATTTCTTATCATTTTTTAACTGCTAAATTTGGTATAATAATATTAAGTAGTTCTTCTAAAAACTATAAATTACTTGAATTACTAACTATAAATTACTTTAAAAAAATGCAGTTGTATGGTATACTTGGATCAGTTTTAAGAAATGTGATGAATAAAGGAACTCTTTTTGATTGTTGTTATTTTAAGATATTGAAATTGTTTATAAGGTGTCCTACTGTTTTAATAGTTTGTTAAATACAACAATAATATTAAGCATATCAATACAACTTTATTCGGTACCTATGGTTAGCTTTCGGTGTCAATTCGAATTCCATCAATATTTATTTTATATGAGCTGATTTTGTATAACAAAAGTATTTTTTAAAATGATGGACAAAACATCTTTTCTCCAATGAGAAACTATTTTGAGGTCCAGAGTGTACAAGTACGCGTATACAGATATGTTGTCGGCATATAGAAATAAGTACAATAAATTTTCCCACAGAAACCAGTGTTATATTCCGGAAGCCAATCGAGATCTTCGCACCAGTAATCATAGTGGACAAAATAACCAAATTTGGAACCTTGCAGCACTAAATCCTTTACTTTCATATAATTTCTAGTGGGTTCAGGCATTAAATTTTCCATGTGAATGACAATTTTAGTCGCAGCAATATCATCCTTATATGTGAAGCTAACACAAACCTAAAGTACATATTTTGCTCTATGAAACATAACGTACAAGTTGAAGTGATTATATACAATTACTAAAATAGCCTTAAATCTTAGGCGATCATATGAATTACAATTTATATCAATGTACCAATGTGTTTCTAATATTAACAATTGTGATAGTATATAAAACATTTTATAATTATAAAACAGTCTCTGTAACAAATTGTAATACAAACTCTTATATTTCTTATCTATTAATTTGATATAGCTTTTCTTACCTGTGTCCATCGCCTGTTATTATCAATGTAGCTCTTAAAGAACAAACGAAAACGATTGATATCGAATTAAAAAATAATAATTTAATCCAATATTTGTGTATGAATTTAGCATTAGTTTTACACTAATGTAAATTATAGTGCACACATTTCAATTTATTGATAAAAGAGTACTGCTTGTCTTTATAATGAAATGTTTTTTTTTCAACATTTGAACTAAAGTTGTTTTTCTGCTGAGAAGCATAGTTATGCAAATGAAAAACAAACTGGTGATATGTCATGATCATCTTCTTGTATGAATAATTCGACGAACAAACTAGTTCTATTGGTCAATTATGAGCAGTCTGACAAATTCAGTAATATTTGAATGCATTAAATACTCACAGTATTCCAAATGTCATCCCAGCCAAGATACTCAATATCAAGATTGTCTATGTGAACAGTGACCTTATCAACATGTCGCACCAAAAGACACAGACTCTCTATTTCAACTACATATCCCTCAGGCATTTCCAGTGTTATCTCAGCAGCATCTCTAATATCACAGCGCATTGGCTTGTTATTACCTGTTTCAATATCACAATAATCACTTTTAATTGAATTACAAACATGATTTTCATTGTACGTTTCTATCTTAATAGATCATCAATGAATGTTAAGAATTATCATCTGCAAGCATAACTAGACTTTGAATGTGCTATGCATTTAATATATAAAATATATTTGTTGGGTCAAACCTGAAAGAGCTCCAAGTGCATTTTCACACGATTGAGAAACAGTGTATGCAAAAGTATCTAATCCATGGGTGGAGTTTAATGTTAAAGGATAGATGGCATCCCCTGTAAAAAACGGATTATAAGAATGAAATAAAGCATTCAGATATGTGAAAGTGGAACCTTAAATTATACATGCATTCATAAATTTGTGTTATATATCATGCAATATACATGAATTAATTGTTTACTTATACTGTCTATATCAAAACAAGGTCATACATAGATAGATTTTTAAAAAAATAACTTACCATGAACACCACAACTGATGAAAACAAGCATACATACAACCAATAACTGAACGTTACCCGCCATTTTCACATATGTACTCAGCTTCATAAAAAAAATAGAACTAAACAGTGTGTAACAGATAGGTTAAATGCATCAAATGTGTGATTTCTTGGAACTTTGAAGAACACATTATAACAAATTACAATTAATTGTTGTTTTAAAGCACCTGCCAGATTAATTGATCGTAAGCTATAAACATAAGAAATGCAAAATAATATAATGACTTTACGTTACTTCAAAGCAAAAACACAATATCTTAAATCATAAGAAATGATATTTTGCTTGTACTGTAAATTTCAGATAAATCATACATATATTTACAAGCTGCTACTTAGAATAAATTTTATGAATGGACAGAAACAATAGCTTGCTTAGATTTATCGAACGTTTATCAAAACACGAGGATTTTATCGCATGAACATTTTGCAATAACATCTCATTGACATATTATTGTGTAAATTACATTGTTTCTACAGAACAAGTAAGATTTTGTTTTATAGGAGTGGAGTAGTGTTAAATCAATGTGATTGAGCTATTTGATAATTGATCTCATATCCTGAGTATCATCTGTGAATATCACAAAACATCGTACCAATAGCATTTTACCAGTAAATATATTTAGGAATTATGTGAAGATCATATTCATTATATTCTTGTCTCAAATTCTTCCAATTAAGATATGCATTTTCTGCAGGCTTTCTAGACCTGTTCTAAGGTAATGCACATATTTACAACTTAAAATGAGAGAATCTGTATTTCTCACAAAGTGATATGGTGCTCGAAATGCATGATGAATGAGTGTTAGATACATTCATGCATAAATGTGCATTAACTGTTTACTTTTGAAATTTCCAATTTCGTAACCAACTTGTTTTAGAATAAATAAGGTAAGATACTTCAAATAGTTCATTTTTCTGTCCAAAACAATGACCTGACGCATTTTTATTAATCTGAATGAACTTAACTTCAAAGAATGCATTTATTCCTCTGTGTCTTATCATAGCTTGCATTAAGCTATTATATTATCAACATATCAGCTATAGCCATAGCTATTTGTAATTATAGTTGTATAACTCCATTATTAAGATCAAATTACTCTTATCCTGAATTTGAATAATTACACTCATGTTGATTTTATAATATTTTTAAGCGGGAATGTTACAATAACTTAAAATCATATCAGTTTCTGTTGCACACATAGTCTATCGCCAATATGAACATTAAGAATTGTTTATTGTTGTTTATAAACAATATTATGAAAAATGAAATGCAGTTATATCATCAGGAGCATAGTAGTCAACACTGTATGGTATATCTATCTATTTGATGCTGTCATTTTTTCATAGATTAGACACAACAGTTTAAATGTTTTACAAATATACGTTTTTTGAGAACATCATCATTATCAAGATTAATCATGTCGATAAAACTGTATTTATTAGCAAACATAATTTGTATCCTGCGACCTATGATTAGATCCCATAAAAATAAGTTCAAACAAATTATTTCATGAATATAATAAATTGGATTTTCCGTTTGTTTTATTCACCTTTGCGTTTTATCAATCAATTGAACAAAGTCGATAATATAGATTATCAAGCGGCATATAAAAGTAAGTGCAATACATTTTTAAACATGTGTCTAAATCATCATCCCAGCTGATTTCTTCACAAACGTCATCTGTAAATTCTAGCCAACCAAATTTGAATCCATGCAGTTCTAAATCCTTCACTTTCATATACTTTCGCTTGAGTTTTGGAGTTTCTAAGTTCTCTAGTGTAATTGAAATTTTAGTTGCAACTATTTTTACACCTTGTGCCCAATTCACACAAACCTGTTTTTAAATAAAATACAGAACATTAATATGGTTGACTATCAAAAAAGAAAGTCTTAGTAATCTTTATTTAATCATAAACATGTGTTTTATGAGGTCACTTATCCACATAAGTTCCTCGTGAGAGGTATGATTGTAGATTGCTTATGTGTTTGGAACTAGTACTTATCAAGAATATTCTTAAATCTATATTCATGTGCTTCATAGTGATAAGTATAGTTTGTACCTGTGTCCATGGTCTGTTGTTTTCAATGTAGCTCTGCATTAACATAAGGGATGATTTCATTAATGAATACATGTTTAACACAAAAATATAAAAATTAAAGCGAATAAACATTATTACATGATAAATAATCATGCTAATGCATTGAAAAGCTATAAAAAATGTGATGCATGTCACGTTTTGATTAAGCTACAAACATAATAAAGAAAAAAATATGTATTTTCACTTACAGTATTCCATATATCAGGACTTCCCAGCATCCAATTATCTAGATTATCAATATGAATGGTCACTTTATCCACATGACGAACCGAAAAACATATGCTTTCTATCTCAACAACGTAGCCCTCAGGTACTTCTAGTGTTATCTCTGCTGGAAAATCGATATTACAGCGCATTGGTTTGTTATTACCTATAATGAAAATAACAATATATCAAATTTGAAATATTCATTAGATGCGATATTATATGTTTACAGGCTTGTCAGGCTAATTAAAACAATTAAAATATAGCTATTAAGAAACAAGCAAATTAAAATAACTTGTGAGAACGAATTGGCAATCATATATTTTTGTGCAATTTATATCATTGCAGATATTTGTAAGCTCAAATATGTAAACATTTTTCAAATGGTTTCCGAATCGCGTCTCGCATCTGACAAATTAACCTATATGTGTTGTTTTGAATGATGCACGGATATGTTTAATGTTTCGAGTTAGATCTTGATTTTAAACATGTGACATTATGCAAAATGGCCGATCTCAATGCATTTTCATGAAGTCGTTCAAAAATGTTAAACATTTGACATGTTTCCAAACTTGGGAGGTATTAATGTTTTATCTATTGTAAAAACGAAAATAAATGTCAATTTCAAATTTAAACAAACCTTTGAGTGCTCCAAGTCCATTTCTACACGATTGAGAACACATGTATGAAAATACATCTAATCCGTCAGTTGCGTTCAATGTTACAGGGTATATTGCTTCACCTGGGTAAATGAACATTTGATATACTTGCATACGTCGTTTACTCGCATATATAAATATCCGTCATATGAGTAATTATTACTGACAAAATTATCTAAAACAAATCTGGTAAAAATTTGGCCGATACATGTTTGTATTCCAAAGCTTGAACATGAATATAAACTATTATAATTACACTGACCATGAGCATGAGCGCAGCTAAACATAAGTGCATACAAAATAAACAGGAACTCTTTTCTTGCCATTTTCATGTTTTCAATCCGTTCATATGCCTGATGAAAATGCCTTAGTTTTATAGAGACAAGTTAAATTTATTTTGATATTAGTTGGTAGAAATTCTTAGAATGTATAAATCAATGAAACAATTGGCATGCATTGTTTCATCATCCAGTTCCTGTTTTAAGTTTCCTATTACATTTATAGTTAAAAACCACAATTGCCATAAATAAATGTACCATATGAATTATTTATACCACGAAAGCTACTGTGTTTTGCACAATGCAATTTATTGAACAATAAAGGTTGTGAACCAAAACGCATTACATTGAATTTTAAGGGAAAAAACCTTTTGTCTATAAAGTTGTATTTTCTCTGAAATTCTCAGAATTACAAATAAATAACATTTAAAAACCTGTACAAACAACGCGTTTCATTGACATAATGAACGTTAGATATTTATGAGTAGATTTCATTTGGCATTTGCAATTTGTTAAGCAATTTGCAACAACTATCTTGCAAATGTTAATAGCTTCTAAGAATCAATTTGTTTTTGTAGAATTATGTCTGGCGGGTATCTACTCACATGTTGTTTTAGGAACAGAAGGACAATTAGTATTGAATATCTAAATTTCAAAGAAGACGCATTTATTCATGATTTGTTTTAAGATATTGCCATGTTGACATGGAAAACCATGTGTCCGAATATATTTGTTTTGCATAATCATTATAGCAAATCAAAGGAGTGACTTGTAATTTGATCAAAAACTACAGATAATATGTAGGGGTTTCAAAAACAGGTCATGTCGTAAACAGAAATCACTTAAATTTCAGTAATGGTCCGAAGGGACAGGTGTTGCAATTCAAATAATTTGTCAGTATGTTGCAAAAGGTGCAATCAATTTTCAATGAATTTTCCGATTAATACCAGAGGACAACAAAGCGGGGTATTTGTAGTAATAATTATAATTAGTGAAATAACCAAAATATTGGCCGTTTATCTCTGGATGTTTACTATTCACGTTCTTCCATGCTGGTTCAGGCATCAAGTGCTACAATTTAAAGATGTTTCCCGAAATGTGTATTAGACTTTCATTTTTATTATCAACATGCTGGACTCATTGATATAAATACATGTATAACTACGAAACGTTTATTAAGGATTATGCGAAACAAATTATTTTATAATCTTATTTCACATAACCTCATTTTGACATAATGATTGGTATGAAGCATTATATACAATAGATGCTACATGTTTCGTTGCTGTCATTTTTTGTCTAACCATTTGAAAATAATTCACAATGTCATACTTAATGTATAAAATGCATATGGATATGTGATGTAAATATGTTTGTGTGTTTAGAAATTGCATCTTCACTACTAATTCCTTTTTGTCATGCCTCTTTTGATCGATGATATTGTGAAATGGTGTGACATGGTATTTTTTATCATACTGTCATTGGGATGTTATTTTATGTATATTTATTAAAAACAGCTCTGAATTAGGTTCCTGTGATATAATGTGTAAGGTGGCATGAACTGTAGTTTAGTGTGTAGTGCTTAGTCGTAGTATTTTGCTTGCTTGCATGTAACATCTGCTTCTTGGCGCTGACTAACTATCCTACCCGGGCTAGGTCTAACGACCGAAGAGTGAAGATATAGTAGCCTGCCTGGACATGTCGCAACAGCCATCCCCTACCTCCACGTTGGTGCACACTGGTTAACACTAACGGGGCTCTGGCGTGGGTCGGTCAACAGCGACCCAAAGAGGTATTCTCGGCAAGCCCACCGGCGCGTGGATTACACTTTGCGTTTATACCAACTGTTGCCCAGCTATGGGATAACTAGCAGGTTGGAATGGCACCTACAGCTTTGAACAGCATCCATTCTAGGAGATGGTACGCCGATAAGGGAGACACGTCTGGTCTCGTGCTGAAGTCACACAGTTTGGTACCTAGTGGCAGCTGTGGCTACGTATGTGGCAGTTACGGAAGGGGCACTGTGCAGGCGCACAAGGAAGCAGTGGCCAGTCACCGCGGAAGAGATTAGGGCCTCACCGCGTATATAACGTATAGTTAGTCATGAACCGTAGATTAGGTAGAAGTAGTCATGTGGATGAACCCGGGCTCCCTGCGTGTGTCACCACTGTAAATAGCAACAGGGAAGATGACAATCGAATTGAGACGACCAACAGCTTGCTGGGCAACAATGAGGACGGAAATGACCCA
>LQRL01028012.1:0-11785 GCA_001703475.1 Hydroides elegans
GTTTTAACTGGAAAAATAATGCATTTACTATAAATCCCAAAGCTGCATTACCCACTTTTTTCCCGGATCAGTCCAACATTTGCAGAGACAAGGTGCTCGCCTTTACAGGTCGCTTAAGGTCAAAGGTGAGAAAAAAGAGCGACTCTAGATATTGAGGGATGTAAACATACAGTGGCCCATACCGCAGGGGTATCACACAATAATTTGAACAAGTTAACCGCCTTTGATCGACATTATTTACTAGATATAGTATGCTATTTACCAAGTAGAACAAATATCGATGATATTGATGAAAGTAATTGTTCTGTAACGCTTTCTTAATTAACCATGTGCCTGTAAATTATAAATCAATACGAGGTCAAGAAGGTGTTTCGTTTCGAAAGTTTTTTTTACGGCGAAAGTTTAAGTAACCCTTCATCTAGCGTTTCAAAGCTTACTGTTACATATACACTATTATATGTCAATGTGACATTGTTTGATAGAAAGATAAACTGAAATTTGTGGGTCAAAACTTATATAAAATGTGCGATAATTGAGATATGAAATTTCATCAATAAACTTCAAGCCATTATCAATTATTTGCATGTCATACATGTTTAATTTGATCAATAATGGGAAACAAGACTGCATAACCAATGGAAAACTGTTAAACAATGTGATTTATTGAAAATTAAGACTTCGGCCGAAATTGATCTTTCCAACGAATCATCGTTAAAATATGTTTAAAGTTGTTTTGTTCCTTATTGAATAATAATCATGAAAGCAAAGGGGTTGGTAAAGACTACTTTCGATCCCCTCTTCTCGCACGCATTCAGTTTGAAAGCTGTAAATTCCTTGATAACTTATCATCTTCCAAAAAACACAAAATCTAGCCGAAAACACCTCGCTGCCCTCGTAGTGCCCATCAAACGTTTTGAACTCACACAAATGAGTTCACTTATTTAAAACCAATTGAGTAGTTCGTCCAACTCAAGCTAGCTTCGAGCAGAAAAATGAAGATATTTCGCAGACAACAAAAAAAAACAACTACTTAGCAAAAAAAATTTTATTAAACGTCTTTTATTTTAACAGCTAAGCAAAACTAGACACACAACAATTTTATCGGTTCTTATAGAAACAGATGCATACAGAACAAGATTTTCTTTAAAAACTCGTCTTTAGAAATCGAAACGTGTTTATGATAATGTAGGAAATGGTGTCTTTTTATATACATAAAAATGTATGTTCCATGTTAAGCTTATTGCAATACATAAATATAGGTTAAATATAAGTTAAATTGTATTTAATTCATATGAATTCTGGACGTTTAAGATGAAACTTATATATAAGCTCAATACTGAATTTAAATCATGTTGAAGTGTAAACATTTTTATGTATATGTGCTCAGATATAGACTTAGTGGGAAACTGTATAAATTAAATATTAAGCCTATAAAAGCATATTGGCTTAAATACATCATATGCATAGAATAATGTGTAGATTAAACTAAAGAAAAGTTAAAAGAAGCCCACAAAAGTGAAGAAGTCAAGAAAAAACAATTCTAAATGATACAAAGTGATCACCGGATTTTCAGGTCGCAAGTGGCATAATTGAACTATGAATGGTAGGGGTGTATATGCCGCTCTTAGATTAAGCGCCCCCGCGCTCTTCATCTTGAACACTGCGCCCGGGAAATGACGACAGAGCGCTCCGTTATAGGACAGAGTGAATATAAATATGATAAACATAACCTGAAATTGCCTGTCAACTTCGTTTGTTGGATTCATCAAACATTTCATTCTGAATGCGAGCGCCGAAGGCGCGAGCGCTTTTCTAGATCAGGTAATTTCAGAACATTCCATTTCCTGATGAGTTATCAAATATGGATTAAAAAGCTTCCCGGTAATTGATTTACATTGGATGCAAGGCAATAACTACAAAGTACAACGCAAATGATCACTGCGCATACATGTATGTGACATCATTCTTCAAAATATCTTAACTCAATTATGAAACAAATATCGAAATAAGACCTAAAGGCGCGGTTATAATTAGGCAAAACAACACAGTGCTTTTAATGCGACCTGTTTTTTCATTGAAATGGTCCGATGCTTATAGCAAGATTGGGGAAGAAAAATCGTTTAACCATTTTGGTCTAAACACCTTTTGCTAAAATGTAACCACGCATACATTGGCATAAATAAGACCCTAAAAAGTTGGTCGTAGGGTCTGCGACCTGATAAAAATCCCAGGTGGCACGGCCGATTTTCAGGTCGCATTTACGACCTAGCGACCGCTAAGTTACATCCCTGTTGATCGATTGACCAAACCTCGCATTTTTAGAATGAAAGTTAGATTCAACAAGATGATTAAATAGACGAGGTGTCGTTAATACGAACATGTATATTTTACAAAGCATTTTTATTTATTTATTTAATTTCCAAACAAGTTTTCTTTATTAAACCATAGATATTATAAACATATATAAGTCTAAAATGATTAATATTATTTGTCGCGTTTCTAGTAAAAATGGTAGATTTGCAAATTTACGGATTCCTATGTAGATAGGTCCATAAAATATCAAAGATAAACTATTTTGGTTATTTTGCCCCATTCGGCCTAAATATAACAACGTGGCTATCAATAATGACAGGTCCTTGTGTCTGATTCGATATAATCAAGACACAGCACCTGCATTTAGAATGAGTAACACCTTTGCAGGGCTTTACATTAACCGGAATTTGATGGTCGCGCTCGGGCGACTAACTCCAAAAAGTTGGTCGCCCAACCGAAAAGTTAGTCGCCTGGAGATTTCATATCCATTATATATGTAGGCATTATATTCAATTAAGATTATATTATTATCCTAATCGATACTCGATCCCATTCAGGGATGCATTTGACGCTTTAAATGGATGCGCCACTTGAGCGTCCTACTTCATATAACTGCGCCCAAAAATACTGTTGTGCTTAGGTAATACACATGTAGATAATGATACACAATAACCAAAACACTTTGGGTGTCTAATCAAGTGAATATCTCATTTTGAATGCAATCGCCGAAAGCATTAGCGATTATTGCAGGATATTCAATCAAAACGATGATTTTCTTGAGAATAAATTACCATAGAAATGGCACATCGAGCGCACCTGTTCCCGATATGTGGGGTCGAGATAATATCATTTTTCCTTCGAGGGCGAGGTCTTTGTCCAAAAGTGCGCCCATGGCACAGCGCCAAATGACACAGCTCAATGCATTCCTACGACTGTCTGACCGGAACACCAGATTTAGAGTGAATAACAATTGCATTATGTCATAATGCGAGCGCCGAAGGCGCGAGTGAAATTTGAAGTTTTGCCGGAAATCGACCTGTTTTTTTGCATTTATAAACTAAACCGAGGAAATATTTTCGAAATGAGCCTTACAGTCAGTCGCTCGTCGGGCGACTTACTCTCAAGAGTTAGTCGCCCGACTTAATAGTTAGTCGCATACGCGACCGTGCGACCACTAAGGCAAAGCCCCGCCTTTGCGGGCGAATGATTTCACAGATACACAATGTCAACACAAAATTATGGAATTTCTATTCGTTTAACCATTTATCATGTATATAAAGTGAGTGTGGAATAATATTTGCTATCATATACCATACAAGCTGAAAACTGTTTGATTTTTTTTTGGAGAGGAGGATAGTGAGACTTTTTAAAATGGAAAACTATACGTAAGACTTATATGAAACCAATACACAAATGTCCTCAACCTCACCCCTCTATCTTAGACAATCATGTATAGATTAGACTCAAACGGTTTGCGAGATTATTATGGTAACATCATAGCTTAAATCGGATTCATATCTTTGAATAAAACAGTTTAATTTTGCATTGCGTCTAATACTACTGTGGGTATTTATGACGCATGCGAAGCGTATTGATTGGTTAGTTCCATGTTTTAGCATATGGTCCAGTAAATGATTTACCCACAGGACGCCCGGGGATACACTGAAAGATAATTTGACGGTCCGCTGTTGCATTCATATAATGTGTCATTCATATAATGTGCCTTTTCTCTATATGTTCTTAATAAAGGGGTTTCTGCTCATTTGAGCTTGGGGTTACTTATATATATGGCTTTTATCGAGATTTTTTTTCGATGTGCTATTTGCTCAAAAGATCTGGACCAAGGGGTTGTGTTGACACATTGTATGCTATTGTTTATTACATTCTCTGCATTAAATCAAGAGCATCTTTTTTAATATAATAACTTCCCGACCACCCAATTTTTATAGATTATTTTTTGTACGTAATTAATAAAGTTTCATATTTTTTACATAATGCCTCTCGTGTTACCGAAAAGATTTCAAATCTTTGATTTACTTTGATATTATATAGTTTCTTTGTGTATAACCATCAAAGTGTCTTTGTTCATCTACATCGATTCCATGCCTGTAATTAATTGCAATAATGGAAGTTTCTTTGATTGAGGTTTGCTTTACGAATTAAAAGACTCGATGCATCATTGATTACTTCTAAAATTGCAATTGGTAAGTTGTCGAATATAATTGCAATCCTAAGAATGTAGCTGGATGCAATTAAGAACTTCTAAGAGACGAACAGTCAATTGCAATTTCATTTTACGTGTAAATCATGTTAAGCCAATAACTTGATCGCATTCTTGATTGTATTAAAAATAATGTAGTGATTGGATAGCTCTTTTTGTAATTGCGATTTGGAACCCTACGATTGGTGAGTGACCTTTTTTTTGTTTTCACGACTATATAATGTCGCTTTTTTATGTCGTAAAGTATCAATTAAAACGAAATCATTTGTGATAAAACGAAAAAAAAATATCAAGATAAATGATAATAAGCGTTTTTCAAAAGTGAGATAGTTATTCAAGATCATCCAGGTAATTATTATCAACAAATCATTTGAGCGCTTATAAAATAAAGAAAATGCGGAAAAAAGAAAAAAAAAAGAAATAATTATTAACCTTGAATTTGTGATATCAATTATAATTTAAATAAGAATTTACAATAAATGCAAATAAATTATTATGGAATAGATTTTAAAGACGTATTATATAAATTGAACACAACTTGATTGTTGTTTTAATACATGTTTTGATATATGTTCATTGTTTCAGGATGATTCAAGACGAAGACACGCATCCAACCTAGAAAAAGGCTGGCAGGCCAGTTGCTGACTCCGAATCGCGAATGAATGGTCTCCGAGTGCTCGGACACATCAAAACCCGCAAGAAGACAGGAAGTCTGATGGGCTGATGGACCGACCAAAGCGCAACGCAACAACGTCACTCGCCAACTCAATCATTTCGAGTACAACTCCAAAAATGATAAACTCTACAAAAAGGAAAGCAGCGGTGATTAACACGAAGTGCTATTATCCAGTGATATGAAAAGGCGTATGTTTGATGAAGCCCATGCAGTACATCTTGGCATCAACACAACGACTGAAAACATCAAGCGCCTCTACTACTGGAAACACATCTTCGAAGAAGTTTCCGATTTGGTACGAAGATGTGAACAGTGCCAGAAACACGACAAAATGAAGACGCAGGCTCCCGAACTGAAGCCAATTCGCACGGATAAGCCATGGGATAAAGTAGGCATTGACCTGATAGGAAAACTGGCTACTTCAAGCGACGGCCACGAATATGTGTCACCTGTTTATTTTCGAACTGGGTTGAACTATATCCGCTCAAATGCAAAACAGGTGCTGAGGTTGCTGTGCGCCTTCAACAGTTCATCCTTCGCCATGGCGCACCAGTCGCTTTTATCAGCGACCAGGGCCGTGAATTCAATAACCAAATCAACGACCGCCTATGCTTGCGCTATGGAATACGCCACATGGTCACGAGTGCTTACCATCCACAATCAAACGGGCGAGCAGAGTCAACCAACAAAATCGTGAAAGATCGGTTCAGAAAAATGGTGAACGACAATCAAGACGACTGGAACGAACTACTTGATGTTGTTTCGCATTCCATCAACCACAACGCACGACGGGCAACTGGATATTCACCTTACTTCATTTTGTATGGATTACATCCGCGAAAGGTAACTCAGATGGAGCCATACTCAGCACTTGGGGGGGGGCGTATTCTGAGTGACGAGCAGCGTGAGTCCTACATTCACACAAGGAGAGCAAAAAGAGAGAAAATCAACTCAGAAGTGAAAGCATCCATCGCCCAGTCTCAGGAGAAGCAGAAAAAAAGATTATTCAAAGAAAGCCGAGCGCAACGTGAAGGTTTTTGATCTCAACGTCGGTGGCATCGTCAAAAAGCGCTACGCACGTAAGCGTACTCGAATGGGCGATACCTTATCCAGTGAGTGGTATGGACGGTATAGAGTGGTCAGAATCAAATTGGATAGTTACACCGTCGAGTGACTGGATCTGAACAGAAATGTACAATTGAAAAGACCAGTGCCGTATGATCAGCTGAAACCATTTCTCGTCGAGCCAGCTAACCTTGCAGGTTTACCCGAAGCACAGCGTGCGCCCTCCACTTTTGCGGAATCCATTCCGACCAACTCGGCCTCACCTACGGTGATGGAAGATGACTGTTTCGCAACTCATTTCACACGAACAGCGCCACGGATTTCACCAAAAGTGCCACGATTTATGCAGCTTCCAGCCCGTTCGCCGACGTTTCTTGATGCTCTCGGGTCTGGTGCTTGGCTCACAGATGAGCACATTGACACCGCTCATTACATCCTGTCTCTGATGGTTCAGCGATCTGGTGTCATCCTTCAGCCCTGCACGGTTATCGAGCCAACGTTGGAACACCTGATAGTTCATTGTCGTTTGTTCAGACCATGTTGATCAACAATGGACATTGGATAACGATTTCCAACAAGAGCACCACCCCAGGCACGGTTTTGGTCTACGACAGCATGGGACCCTCGGATATCGGATCGGACGCAAGGAAGGCTGTGTGTTGGTTGATGTTCCACAGTGAAGGCGACGTCAAACTTCAGTGGGCTGATGTTTCGCGCCAGGTTGGAGGAAGTGATTGTGGTCTGATCGCGATTGCCTATGCAACAGCTCTTTGCCATGGAATAGACCCTTCGACCGTCTCCTTTGACTTAACACAGATGCGACCGCATCTCCTTTTGTGTTTCCAGCGCATGGAAATGACGCCTTTCCCAGTGGTCAACCAACGTCTTCCGCTCAGGAGTGGTCGAATCGTAGAAACGTTGAAGCGTATTTGCGTGTGCAAGCAGCCTGAAGATTGGAACACGATTCCATGCCACGTTTGCCAGCTCCGATTTCATCAGACCTGCGTCAGTGCACAGAACGACATTTTTGTATGCGATGGATGCCACAAGTAGATCGAAAGGCTCTAGAGAACTGTTATGTGAATGAGAAACATAAGTGGTTTAAGTCCGTTTTAGTGTGTGTTGTATTTTACATGGTTTTTATTGCTAAGATTTTAGTCATTTAATGTTTGTGAGACCTGAGAGAAATGTATCCGTTTGATTTAGAGTGTATTTATTTCGCTTTGTTATAGTTATTCTGTATGTGCTGGATGCCACAAGTAGATTATGTGGATCTTTCATGTGTAGGAGAACATAAGTGGTTTAGTTCATTTTAATGTGTGTTGTATTTAACATGTTTTGCTGAGAAATGTGCCCGCGTATTTTAGAATGTTTAACTTAATTTACTTTTGTTATATTTATTTTAGTTTTGTGTATTTCTTCGATATCTATGGGAGATCATATATGTTTTTCATATAGTGGTTGCCCTTGTATAAGGTTGCATGTAGTTGTGAAACCATGAAATCTCATGAGTAGCGGGCCATACGTGCTCCAAAGGCTACATTTCTAGGTTTTTTTTTATTTTTTTTAAATAATTTAAGTAATTTATGTATTTTTTTTTAAATTATATTTATTTAATTATTTTTTATTTTCATTTTTCATATTTTACAGAAATTTCTAGAAATTATGTATTTTCACTGAATTTGTGATTTTATGAATTGTATTTATTTTAAATAAAACCAATAAAAAGTTAAACCCACAAAGTCAGTTTCATTGTCATGATTCAAGTTTTGCCTATACTTATTCTTAATGTCTTATTTTATGGTGTGTGAAATGCCCATTTCAAAAGCATCCTACTGTCTACAAGAGTTAAATGCAAAACAAGTCATATAAACCTGAATTACAGTCGGGCGCATTTCTATAATATCATGGTAAACGCTAAACGTTCAACAAAAAATAACATAAACGATAAACGCATAAACTTTAAACGCATAAACGATAAACGTTAAACGCAAAGCGGAAAACGGATTTGAAATCACATCAACATTCAAATCTGAATTGTGAGACAAAAACACATTGCGTTTTCCTTAAAGCCCATTCTTGCAAATACCCCTAATCGCAGAACTTAATTTGTTTATAGCTTAATGCCAAACAAGCGTCAAAGTATTCTAATAAACTTATGTTAAGTTGGGAACATGGCGGGTTCAATAAAATCTATACATATCTTTTAAAGAACACGATTGCATAACATGGGTAGAAACTATTCATTGATACCCGGTACCCTTGGAAAATAATAATACTAATAATAATACATGAGTGGATTACAATATTACTTCATTTCAATTGCAATCGCATGTGTATTCATGTTTCTATTTACATTACAAAGCGAACTTCAAATGAGAATTTTCTTATGATTGAGAAATGGATAATTATGTAAAAACATCATATTTAATAATGAGGATTACTGAATCTATTCCTTTTTTAGGTGTCTTTTATTTTTGGCATTAGGGGCCGAAGTTGTAGGGGCCGAAGTTGTAGGGGCCGAAGTGTCCAAACCTCCTGTAAATTAAAACATGAATGCACACGTAAAATGAAATTACAATTGACTGTTCGTCTTATTTGAAATTCTTAATTGCATCCAGCTGTATCCAGCTGAATTGCACTTTTAGAAGTAATCAACTTCAATTCGTAAAGCAACTCTTAATCGAATAAACTTCCATAATTGCAATTAATTTCAAACCATGGAATAGATCTAGAAAAACAAAGACACTTTGAAGGTTATATACAAAGAAACTATATAATATCAAAGTAAATTAAAGATGTGAACTCTTTTTCGGTTACACGAGAGGAATAATGTAAAAAAGTATGAAACTTTATTAATGACGTCGAAAAAAGTTATGATTAAATGACAAAAAATTGGGAGGGGGCAAGTTATTAAAAGCAATGAAATACTCTTGAATTAATGCAGAGAATGTAATTAACAATAGCATACAATGTGTCAACATCACCCCTTGGTCTAAATCTCGAAAAAAAGGGCATATATATCAGGCGCGGATCCAGAAAATACTGAACCTGGGGGCACAACTGTATAAATTATCAGGCTGAACCGAGGGGCGCAAATTTATTTTTTTGTCTTACATATAAGGGCGAACAGGGGGCGTGCGCCGGGTGATTTATATGGTAAATTCGCGCCTGTATATAAGTGACCTCCAGCTCAAATGAGCAGCAGCCCCTCTATAAAGAGCATATTGAGAAAAGGCACATTATATTAATGGCACATTATATGAATGCAACACCGGTGTAGCGTGATATTATTGCTCCCATGATACTATTGCCGGGGGCAATAGTATCATGGATTTTTGCCGTGATATTCTTGCCCCCTACATGAGATTATTGCCCCCTATGTTAAATGATTATTTTCATTACATTTGATGAGTAATGTCAAATGTTTCAGTTTCTATAATTCAATATGTATTTATGTGATAAATACATTGCAAAAAATGTGTGTTTGTTTTTCAAAGAATTAACAAAAATTGAATATCATTAACTTTTCAAGGCTGAAAGTTGGGCCATCCATTGTGACCTTCAAATGGTTATTTTCAATTACATGTATTTTTAATGCTTTCAGATTTTGCTTTGTAAAAATAAAACAATAATTTATGTCCAGATAAATGTTTTGAACATAAGTAAAATGGACTTAATGATACGCAATGGGGATTATGATTAGTAAAAGACGCAGATGCTGGCTAATCCATGTGCACTAAATTGCAATTAACTCACAACTCATGCCATGACGATAACATATTTGTCATTTGAAACAATTATTATTTATTCAAAATTATTTGGGATTACTTAAATGTAACTCTTGCCTAAACTCTGTGTATTAAATGAAAAGGGATGGTGCGGATTTGTTCAATCACTTTCTGACAAGAATGTCCTTTAAATATAAATTTTACAAGCTTTATAAAATTATTGCACAACAAAATAAAGCTATATTTTCAAAAGAAGTAAAATTATAGTTTGGTACATAACAATCGACAGAAAATTACTGAAACATATGTCTAACAATATTTTCATAGGGGGCAAGAATCTCACAGAGGGGACAAGAATCTCACGGCCTCCAATCTATGATACTATTGCCGGGAGGCAATAGTATCACTATGATATCATTGCCGGGGGCAAGAATTTAGGGGGGCAATAGTATCATGGTACACCGGCACTATATTTCAGAGGTCTCATATTAGTACGCTGTTGTGTTAGTTGAGCAACTCGGTAATCTGCAGATAGTTCAGCACAAAAACGCTCGATCGTGCTACATACTAAACACAAATTACTTATTCTACCCCGAAGGTGTAACAATGCTAAAATGGTCGGCTTAAGAGTCAGGTCCATTTCCGTTAGTGTCTCTGTAACCAGCTTTGGGAAAGGGTTGCGCCGTATAAAAGAACGACCACTTTTAAAGAGGCTCATAAACTTTTTAGGCATATTTGAAAAGCGATAAACGATGAAGGTGGCACTTTTCATAATTGATGCTCAGTATCTATATGTTCAATAAAAAAGTGCAAATAGTGTTTCATAATTGTGTTTTAAAATGATATTAACTTCAAACGACTTTGAATTCTACATCTTCTAATCACGTTATTTTACGAATGAGACACCAAAAGTAACAGTCCGGAAAATTATGATTTTGTTTTGCAATGAGCATTTGAATTTATTCGCTGACCTACAAATTACAGTAAGAGCTAGGATTTGATATTATCTCTTGGTATTACTAATCATACATATTTGATAAGACCATTACTTGTGCAGTATTGGGATATTTTGGCTTCTTTTGACCATATTCATCCCATTTGAACAATGTCATATTACATTTTTAAAGTAGAATTGGGTTGTTTGAGAGATTCAATCGTCTATCTTATCATTTTCAATATCATGTCTTATAATTCCCTATAGAGAACGAGAAAATGCGCCACATCGGTAAATTTGGTCGATGGCCAATGTACAACACCAGTTCAGAGCCATTAAAATGTTGACCTCGGCCATATAAACATAATTGTAATTTCGAATAATATTAAGAATTCAATTAAGTGAGAAAATTCTTTATTCGTCTTATATAAAGGGCAAGCTTTAGGAATTTCTCAAAAAACTGGCTTTAAAATGGAAGACAAATCTATAATCTGAACACAGAAAAAAAGGTATACCAATACATTATAAGACCAAACAAAACCAGCCGAAAGCCAACGGATAATGCATACCGATTTTGTTATAATATGGCACGGCTAAAAAAACACGATATTATTATCTTTTCAAAACGAACCAACCATCAAATAAAAACAAAAATTTCACAAAATATTTAATTTGCAATGTTGCGATACATACTTTTATTTGCAAATGATTGCATTATTTTGTCATGAGTAAATTGATGATAATCGATTTTTAAATGAGAACTTTAACCAGACCTAGTCAAAGATCAAAATCATGCCAAAAAGCCCGTGCTATGGCCCCTTAATATAAACCCCTCCTTCTCACGG
>LQRL01028040.1:2042-15066 GCA_001703475.1 Hydroides elegans
AATGTGGATAGGAATTATGCTGTTTCGGCTTCGGTATAGGTAGGGAAAGTATCGTTTCGGTTGTCTAAATTATATCTTTCTATTTTAATATAAGCGTTATTTATTATTAGTTTATCATCAATATATATTATTAATTACTATTTATATCATTAATTATTACATGTCTGTATTAAAGTAGATTCTTGGTTTAAGTAGATCTCGGTACATACACCCCCACTTTATGTACTGTTATCATAAATCATTATTATAAATAAATATCTTAAACATATAAATGGTTTACTTATTTCTTAAACTATTACGTTTGTGATCTATAATATTCCTTTACGGTGTATTCTAGTTTACAACACATGTTCAACAAATATATGCAGCTATTGAATCATAATTAGAATAGTTGATATGTCAAAATGAAAACATACGTAAACAAATATGATGCGCATATTGCAAAGAAGCTACTGTACCAAAGGTGTTTGTTTTGAACAAGATGCCTATCATTTTATGTTGTCATTATTGTCTTGTTTACGCAAGCATGACATGAAAAAAGGTACACGTCAATTTATTAAAATTTTTAGATTTTATTTCAATTATTTTTTAATTGAAATGTGGAAGCATTTTTCTTCTTAACCAAAATATCATTGGTTGGTCCTCATTCATGGTTCAGGGAAAACATATATAAAACTGTATTTTTTAATTGATTTATTTAAAATAAATATCACTGGGTCCTATTTGGATTTCAATGAACGTTGACCTGCCACATTTTATGGTCTTTTCAACACTATTGCAATATTTTATGTGAATATTTTACAGCTGATTATTATTGCAGTGATGTGTGTTGTAAGCTGTTAAGTCATAAAATTATGATTTTAAAACTGACTGAATAGTTTCAATGATTTGACTGAATAATTGCTTATAGGTTCATAATCTCGGTTCTAGGACAGAATCCCCGGCGGACAAAATCCCTCGCGGACAAAATCCCCGCGATTTGGTCAGCTAGGACAGAATCCCCGCGATATTTTTGACGGGTTGGACAAAATCCCCGCATTTGATTTTTTTTAATTTTCAACAATTATTACTTTTTTTACGCTTCCGATTTATAATAAATATAAAACTATAGCACTCAGCCTTTAGTTTTACCATGTGTAATACATCACTCGCTTTGCTGCGATCGGATTAAGGATCAATGTGTGTCTATATGAGGCTCTTTGTATTTGAAGTCACGAAATATCACACAATAGAACATTAGAAATGCATCTTCCTAATCCGATCACAGCAACAAACATGGTCTGTTATGCCATGAACGGAGCGTTGTTAAGTTTATAAGCTTTGCTGATCTAATTTTTCAAATTAACTGTTAAAAACATGAATATTTTAATATATCAAGATTGCGGGGATATTGTCCACCTGTCCATAAAAATCGCGGGGATTTTGTCCTAGCTGACCATATCGCGGGGATTTTGTCCGCGAGGGATTTTGTCCGCCGGGGATTCTGTCCGCGCACCCATAATATCGTTGATAAAAAATATTTATATACATTTCAATTTCTAGTTGGTTTCACATTATCTCTTTAAGTATTGTAACTATTAAATGTGCAACATGACATTTGGCAGATTTTCGTACAAAAAAGGCTACATAAACTTAGTAGTTTGATGCATGTATAACCTTCACGTTAAATATAAAATTAAATTATGAACGCACATGTTGCAATAGATTTTAATTTTTCATTTATTGGTGTGAACAACCGTTGTATTGTGCATGCATTCGTAAATAAATTGTTGAAGGACTAGAAACTGGCCCGATTGTCAACAAAGGTTCAATCTGGACGACTGAACAATATTTTTAGCAATACGTGAAAGAAATACCCCAAAATTTGTTTTAAAAAAATAGTTTAACAAAAGTGAATGAAAACTATTTATACAGGATTGAACTAAAATATGGTAATTTTTCAAATCACAAAAAATACTAAACTTACCACTTAAGATTAAAAAAAAAAACTTATAAACACAAATTGTTTAGGAACGCGCGCCAATGCACCGACTATATGCATCTTCTGCATTATTCCAGTCTCCCCCGCTCTTTTCCCAAATAGCGCCAACGAAAGGAGAGCTACCTGCACTGGGTTTGCTTTCTCCATCTTTTGCATTAAATCTGCGGCCATGCGGTACAAAATTGGTCTCACCAGCGCTATTGCCTACATTCTCTTGGAAGATGTGTTAAGCAATACAATACCATATAGAATTCATGTATCTAAAGAAATAATATAAGCGATCAACAGGTCATACAGTTAGTAGATATAATAAAGGAATTAGGCTGTTGAAATAAAGGATTTTATTTCAAATGAATTTTCACTATGGGATTATCAAGTAAAAACTCAATTTTATGGGATAAACTGATGAATACTCATTAATTGCGATCACACGTCCTTGTGCCGAGGTTGTTGTTCAGTTAAATTTATGGATATTGCAATGAAATTGATTTTGGTTCCGCTTGGCGCTTATAAATGGTCAGATGTTGGAGTTTAATTCGCGTCAAATATATTTTTTTATTTGTGGATAAAGCTCAAATGAAATTGAGTCACATATGAAAATTCGCTTCCAAAGCATATTTTTATGGATATACATTGTTTCGATCGGATAAAACATAACATATGATATTTAACGTTGTGATGATATAAAACGTTGCGCTAAGCGTTTGATAAAAAAAGTTTATCATTTAATTCACGGATCAAACACTTTAATTTGCAAGTTTGGCGACTGTAAATCGCAACAACAATAATTATGAGTAATAGAAACCGATCCAAATTTTAAAATGTGACATATTAACTAATAGTTAGGTGTTTGATAATAAATAAATAAAAATCACCATGGATACATTCCTTTTGCCGAGTAATGACACCGAAATGCTACGTCAAATAACCGAGGATCTTCTCTCGCAATATACCCATTCGGAGGACCCATCTTCAAACACTGCGGACACCGCTGACCAATTTTTCTACCCAGCACAAAACACGGATTACTCCACCATGTTGGAAAACAGCAGTAGTTACTGGAGCAACAATGGTATAGACGCGGGTGCATACGATGAATTATTCCATTCCGAATACCACCGTTCCCTTGACGACGCCGCCGACGCCGTCCTTAGCAACGACGATGGTTACTTAGAGATGTCCTACGAAGCGGGTACACCGCAGGGACCACCTGAATTCAATAAAATGGCCATGATCAAAACCATTGTTCTCAGTGTTATGTTCGTGATCTCACTTATCGGCAATACCGCGACGCTTATACAAATGTTCCGCATGCGTCGTAGGAAATCAACCATAAACACACTTATAATGCACTTGGCAACGGCCGATTTGTTTGTGACGTTTTTCTGCAATGTCACTGACGCCGTGTGGGCATCCACAGTGCAGTGGTACGCGGGGACGCTCATGTGCAAAGTGTTGAAGTTCCTACAAGTGTTTGGATTATATTTATCGACGTATATTATTGTGATTATTGCTGTGGATAGGTGTATGGCCATACTGGACCCGATGAGTCGCAATAAAGCGCCGCAACGAGTGAGGAATATGATCATTCTTGCGTGGTTGCTCAGTGCCTTCTTTAGTTTGCCACAGGTAATTTCATTTTGTCATTATTATATATTTTTTTGTTTTATTTGGTATGAGGTCATGATACCGCGCTAGCTCAAAGTCATAAAGGCATTCACATTCGAATTTGAATGACATTTATAACATTTCAGTGTTTACGTCAAGCACGAAACAAATAACGATGACGCAACGCTCTTTCTTAGTGCCACGTTTGGCTATGGTTAAATTTATTCGGTGCGAGGACAGAATCCCCGGCGGACAAAATCCCTTGCGGACAAAATCCCCGCGATTTGGTCAGCTAGGACAAAATCCCCGCGATATTTTTGACGGGGTGGATAAAATCCCCGCAATCTTAATTTATTAAAATATTTATATTTTTAACAGATAAAATTGAAAAACAATTTAAGAAAAGCTTATATATTTAGTTATAAAATACATTGTTCATGGCATTGCAGATCGCTTGCTACTGTGATCGGATTAGGTGGATTCATCTTTAGTGTTCTCTTATTTGCTAAAGCATGGTTTCAAATACGAAGCTCCTCACATACATATACACTGATCCTTAATCCGAT
Organism: Hydroides elegans; assembly: GCA_001703475.1. NCBI lineage: Eukaryota > Metazoa > Annelida > Polychaeta > Sabellida > Serpulidae > Hydroides > Hydroides elegans. Next base: position 6,198 of record LQRL01028040.1, read on the forward strand.
CACAACAAATTGAGGGATGTGTTACACATTGTAGAACTTATGGCTGAGTGTAATAGCATTATACTTAATCTTATCTTATATCTGAAGGGCAAAAAAGTAATAATTGTTGAACAAATAAAATATATCAAATGCGGGGATTTTGTCCACCCCGTCAAAAATATCGCGAGGATTTTGTCCTAGCTGACCAAATCGCGGGGATTTTGTCCGCAAGGGATTTTGTCCGCCGGGAATTTTGTCCTAGAACCAATTTATTCGTGGGGAGAGGTATTTGTTGTTCGCGTCGAATATTTTGTTGAAAAAAATCGTGTTTATCAAAGCAAATAGCATATCAAACCGTTGACACCAATTTAACGTACTAGATCTTAGATATATCAAATTTATATATAATTATGTTCTTAAAATACAGTTACAAAATATTATTGACATTGTCGCACAAATTATTGACACAATATTAAACAAGAAGCAAAAATATTGTTCCTTGCATCAGATAGCTTAACAACAAGCAAACAGATACCTTCTTAAACTCTAAATACGCTTTCTGTACAACAGTTGCACGCAATATAGCCAATTTTAACAAAGGATCCCATAATTACCAAACAATTCAAGTCAGAACAGGGTAAGAGGGACAGAGATAAGCTGATATGACAAGCTTTTCAAGTGAATACACTTCCTTGCATGATATATCAAAGAACGATTTAAGATTTTGTCTACAAAAATGATAATATTCAGTTGTTTAGGTCTATATCTTTACGTCAATGTGTTTTCTTTAGCCCTATTTAAGCTAGATGGTACAGTTTAATCTCATGAAAATTCAGACATTTAAGATAGCATTGATCACTAAAAACCACACGTATTTGAAAAGCATACAGTTGAAGCCACTTCTAATTGGATAACTGAAACGAACAAAATATTATTTTGAAACGAAAAGACGAAAAAAAAGTGATACGAATAAACGAATATTTGGAAACGAATAAACTAATTTAATATGATACGAATAAAATAATTTGATACAAATAAACGAATTTGATACGAATAGACGAATTCGGTACGAAAATGAACATCTTAATCTGAATAAGCAATAGATAAGCCTATAAACAAATTTGATACGAGTAAGCGAATTTGATAAAATAAACCCATGTGATACGAATGATCGAATTTGATACGAATAAACGAATAACGAATAAACGAAAAAATCGAAACACATAACACAAATTTTGATACGAATAATTTTGCTTACGATATTCCCGTGGATTCTACTGTAAAGTTTTATTGATTATTACATGCATTTGTTTTTACTATCTATTGATAGTTGACCACCACCATGGACATGCGCAGAAAATAGTGTTTATTTGGGCATTGAAATAATGTTTCATACATGACCATTAACGTTTTATGAAACGGTGTCGAAATTATAAATTCAATATAAAGGTAAAATGTAACTTAGAAAAAACAATGAAACTGTGGTCGAACCTATTTTAGCGTCGCATCACTTTAGGGTCCAATGCAAAATGCCTCAAAATCAAGCATTTACTTGTAGAAAAAGAAACATTCCGTATTCCCATATCGACAAATAAATAGCATGGCATTATGACATTATTCATAAGTTATGGCCCATATTTCTTTCAAAATCCACTGAGTAACAAACATATACTGATTAATTTTTAAAATCCAATTTGTGTATACGTACAAAATAAATACATTTATTTATGATCAAACACCAATACCGATAGAACGCTATCAGTTTATAAACTGGAGGCTTTTATAAATAAATGACCATAAGTTTTTTTTTCAAACTTGAGTTTCTGCCTCTATGAAACCCCACGAATGAAATATTTCGAACGAAACTTTCCAATTTGAAATCGGCCGAAAGTTAAAATTTTTAAGTTATTCCATCTTAATGAAAATAACATGCTAATGTTTCTTATCTTAAATGTGTGCCAAATACATAAAATCATGTTATTTATGCCATAGATAACGGCATTAAATTATTTTTTATCTATTTTTCTGTTTGAAACTTACCATTTTTTTTGCCTCATTTTGAATCGCGCGTCAAGGGCAGTCCGAGTGTTCATATACATTGGTGAAATGATTTCGACCCCATGTGTGCGCGAAAATCATATTGCAAGTTTTGTATAAAAATATAGGAATTAATCCCTAGTGTTCATCTATAATCGCATGCATTTCAAGTGATTTTCAGCTGACGCGCTCAATGTTTTCGAAAAACAACGAAATGAAAATATGACCTTTAATGAAAATTTGTTTGTAGGTAGATCACCCCTTCATTTCAAATGCTTCTTGTAGAAAGAGAAAGAGAACGAAGACAGATCTAGAGGTCTCGTTCGAAATTTCGCCATGGCAAAGCTATATATTTCAATTTGATCACAGCATTTGGGATAGAAGAGCAAATTGAAAATATGCTTTATTTGGGGGTTGTATATCTCTAATATTCATCTTTTATAATATATGTGCCAAAATGTATAGTTATACATAGTTTTTGAGAAATTTTGATTTTTATTGTAAACATTTGCCGGAATCCATTTTCGAAATTTCGCCACCCCTGAGTTTTTACGTATTTCAACCATCATAGATATGCTTCATCCTAGTTTGAACATGGTGATAAGTATTTTTATAAATTTCAAACACATTCTAATCGTTTGGCATGATTCAGATCTGCTCTTTCGATGTTTTGGGGAAGGGGTAGGTGGTTACCATAATTAGTTACTTCTTTACAGACAAATGGGACATTTTAATATAGCTTATATAGATTTACAGTTTGAATCACCTTAAATACACATAAGGAGATTGTTTTAGTATAAAGAATCTCTAAACAAACCATTTGATTAGAGCATGTGCGTTAAATTTCATTGGTTTAGTGTATTTCAAAATTATTTAAAATACACAAGTCTCAATTACGCGTAATAGTATTCATTCCTTGAGATATTATCTTATAAAAGCCCCGATGGCATAGACTACTTAATATCTGACAGCACTATAATGAAGTTGTTTAGGTGTATTGCCTTCTGAAATACATATAACAATCACTTTTCGAAACTTTTCAATGACCCTTATACACATTACGGAGCCAGAGAAAGAAAAGAGAGGGGACGTGTATGTGACACGAACAAAGGATTATATTTATATTCATATAGAGTTTTGTGCATCATCATGCCATCATACGATTATTTGTGAGGGTTTATGTGAATGAATTATGTAAAAAATACATAGGGTGGCGAAATTTCGAACACGGTCCATCGTCATTTATGTTTATTAACATCCATTTATTTTGATTAATTGTCAGTCCAGCACAATGAAAGTCTATATACTTATTCAATATATATCAAGATATATGATAAATATAAAAGAAAACATAAATATGGCTTTATTCATGAGATATATTGTGCCCAATGCAAATATCATTGTCCAGACTGGCGAAATTTCGAACGAGACTACTAGATAGATTTTCATACATTATCTAAATGCTGTTGACACCCATAACCTATATAACTATAGTATTCTAGTGATGAATACATGTACTTTTTGCCAGTGATATTTTTGATTAACAAGAAAGTAAACATGCATGACTTGAACAAAATGTAAAATATGTGCTTGAAAAATTATATAATCGACATTCCACTACCTATTTATTATACGGTATATAAACTATCAATACAAATACTGATAAATTATAAATGGTATTTCTCTGTATTAAGGGAAGAATTATTCATTCAAACAAATTTAAGATTTTGTTCGACAAGTTTTAATCGACCAAATCATCTGCACACTCCATGTTTTTCCCGAAAATGGATGAACACTATTTCAAATGTTCGCGCGCGAAAAACACACGAAATTTCGTTTGTGCACAGACCTTAAACACCTTAATATGGAAGAGCATCTCACGAAATGTTCATAACACAAGGTTTAAATCCAGTAAATTCCAGCTGTCTTGGAAATTTTGGAAATAACACTTTTTTGTTATTTCTGTGATAAGCAATAAGAATACTTATTTGGAATTTGTTCGAATTGTTAGCAATTGCCTTGTAAACTGCTTCTGTTTATTTATGAATAGTAAATAAGCTGTATTTAATATATAACTTTCTGCTTAAAAGGCTCCGAGCTGTCTTAAACAGACGGGAGAGTTACTTTAAAAACCTTTAAACACAATTTGTATAATCAAAAAGGGAAAATTGGGTTTCAGTTTTTTTGTATTCCTTGTAGTTGTCTAATGAGAATTTATGGTATTTTGAGCAGTAAATCGTAGGATACCGTTCAATAAAGTGATTAATGATCATTAAGGTTCTACAGACATTTTCAGGATTCAAGTGCACAATCGTTTCTAATAAATTTAAATACTAATGATTATACAAATACTATATTGACTGGTATTGTAACTGATTACTCAATGAATCCATCATATAGGGGACGCCATTCTAAGCACTTTTTATATCAAAAACACAACTATATCTGCCGGATCTTCTAAAATATATCATTGAGTACCGTTGTCAATTGATATTGATGAAGCAAAAACAGACTCATTTGGTATATCAATTGCTGATAACATAAGGCTTAATTGGATAAACAACTGATGCGGGCAGCACCTGTCTTTCTATAATCGCCAATCAAAATATTGTACTATGCTGTTTCTAGATCACGGTAATTGTAAAAACAATGAATATCTATGTTTCGGTTGTTTTATGGGTGTATAGATTATTATCATTATTGATACATATAAAAAATGATGATGATAAGAAAAACTATTCCAGGCGTACTGCAATGATATTAGTTGATCTTGTTAGAATCAGCCAGGGCATTTTGACTATCATCATTGCCAAATATTAACAAGTATAACAAATGTAAACATTTGCTCACCACATAGCGAATCTTCATTCCTTAAAATCTGTTTTCAAGTTTCAAGCGGTAATGCCTTCACAATAAGGTAGTTTGTTCATAGAAATTAAACGAATCGAGATAATTTTCATTTGAGCGACGAAATAACATGTCATAGTTATTTTCCTATATTCCATCTGACGCTATTGCCGTTCTATTTAGTTCAGGACACGATATACAGTATTCATTATGTTCAAGGGAATCGACAACTGTTATAAAAACGCTATAAACGATTGACTAAGACAACATATATGTTAAACAAAAATATCTATGACGAATTGGTTATTTATGAAAATGAAATAAATTTCTATTATAACCGACGTTTCTTAATATATATTTCAATGTTGTGAACTAAACGATTGCTTTATATTTTTCTGTTACAGTTATACATATTCCGAACAATGCGAGCACCTTTTGAAGAGGAATTTATTCAATGTGTGACTTTTGGGGCGTACAATGAACCTTGGCAGGAACCACTCTACTCCTGTCTCTCTGTTCTCCTCATGTTTTTCGTGCCTCTAGTCATCATGGTTGTCGCATATATGCTCATATTTTGTACCATTGCCAAAAAATCAAGAGATTTACAACGTGAAGGTATGTTACATATCGGATATATCGTTAAAACAAAATGCTCAATAAAAGGTACTTTAAATCAATGCCTATTTATTTTTTTATTATTTTCCTGCATACAAATTAAATAAGTGCTATCTCGAAAATCTAAGTAATTCATATTTTTTGTTTAATATGACATACTCAATCCTTTATCATGCACATTGTTTGAATGAAAAGATCCAGGCAAATAAACTTAAATTCACCAACAGTATGAACTTTTTTTGATTAACTGGTTTCCCGCCACGCAAATAAACTTGATTCTTTCTACATTGAATTTTATTTTAATAAATCAAAACGAAATTATCGAAATGTTCATTGCACATATTTGACATTTTATGTATTTTTGAATCTTACATTATTTTGTTATGATCTACCTGCAAAAGACACTTGTTTTTTTTTTTGGATTTTGTTTAAAATATAAAGTTTTGCATGGGCGATAATATAATTGCAACGGCATAGTATATTGCAACGACATTTAAAGCAGTGAAGCTGATCGTCACTTAACTTCAAACATATTTTTACATTTGACATATATTGTTGGTGTTAATTGATCCTCAAACAATATTTCCACTCATACTTATGTTTATAAAATACATATCATGATGGATGAAATCGGCTTCTAAACAGCCCTGTGTGTATGTCTCGACCGACAGCCAGGTGGAGAGTAACCCTCTGGGGCGTTAAGAGCTACGCTACGAAGAATAATTTCTTAAAGCACAATTAATAATATGCATTTAAAAAATATGTTACATAAAATGACCATTTATGTATTCAAATCTATTTTAGAGTCCGAATTGGAAGCCACGAGTCAAGAAATGCTGTCACGTGGACCTGTCCGAGGCCAGCTTTTTCGAAAAGCGAAAGTCAAATCATTACGTATGACAGCGTTGATTGTGTTCGCATTCATTTGCTGTTGGACTCCATATTACGTTGTTTTCATCAAATATGTTTTTACACAAGAAGTGGATAACCAAGTAGCTATGTGGATTTTCTTCTGTGGTATGGCGAATTCCATGATAAATCCTTTGATCTACGGAGCATTCCATGTCTGCAAAAAGCGGATCAAAAAGTACGTGCTTTATATTTATAAACGTGATCAGCATAACTTATAGCTTCGCAGGCCAAAAAAAAAAAAAAACACTAAACATTTGTGAAGAATTTGTTTTCCAACAATTTACTTATTTTGTTGCGAAGCTATATGTTATTTGCGTCCCTTTCAATTAACGATGCTTTTTAATGTGCTAATCATGCATTTTGATAATTTTGCATGGTCTTTGAAAGTTTATTTTATGGAAGATTTAGTTTATAAATGATATCATATGTTTAACTTTTAATTCTCAATTTGGAAACCTTGTACATATGAATTTACCTTTATCGAAATTTGTGGAATATTTTGAACCAATATTTGATAAGAAAATTATTAACATCATTATGAATGTTTGCATGAACAGCATCGATTCCAGATGTTAAGTGTAATTGCACATTTACCTAAAAGCCTCAATGATTCAAATGTTAGATGATAGTTCATCCGACTGTTGTAAATTACCATGTTAGAAAATGTTGCATTTGCTAGATTGGACCCCCTGTTGTGTATAAGTTTCCACATTAACACCTTTACTGTATTTTCTTTGTTTATAGTATGTTTCATACATTGAAAAGTCAAAATTAAGCTACATTCACTAATGTCATTGAATCACTATCAATGCTTATAAAAGGACGATATTATTCCAATCGGAATAAATAATTATAATACAATTTCCTTATAATACTTGAAAATATGTATTTTAAAGTTTTCTATTTTGTTTATTGTTTAATTTTGCCATTTTTCTCACTTTAACATGAGATACGATTTTCTATTCGTTTCTGTTTTGTTCCCACACCTCTGCCCACCCACCCACCGTTTCTCTAAATGTACACAACAGCGATAAACCCAACTGGCATGCCGCACAAATTCGTTGTATCCCATTGAACACGCCACACCCTACCTCAACCCCGAACGGCACAGCCACAACCACATTGCAAACCCTGCAAGCACCTGCTACAAATGGTCAAAGCACATTAAGTTTAGCTGCAGTGTCTGACCAGGATCAAGGAGGGTATGTCACCAAGCATGCGCCTCTGTGACCTTGTTGGTTTATCGCCCACATCCAGAGAACGATCGACATTTTAATTTCGTTGATTGGATTACGTTCTGATTGAGTGAATGTAGTGTTGTATGTCATTTGTCATAATTTGAGTATTGTGATTGTTATTGCATTTTTTGCATGTGTATTTTTTTAATTACTAAGAACTACTATTATTCTTTATCAAATTCAGCTGTCATAGTTATCACTACCAATTCTTAGACTCACTTATAAAATAGGCTTCAATGGTACTCAGTGAGTATGAAATGATAGAAACTATCTATTTGAGATTGACATGTGGAACCGTTCGTATATTGAATCCTGCGATATTACTTCACATAAAAAGCAATATCGTCCATTATTAGAAAAAAATCAATCTTAAACAAATTAATTATTATTTTAATTTGGAACTTCATGTTTCTTTTCTTCATGCTTATAAACACTATCAACATTGCGATGATATGAAATGAAACGACAATATTTTGTTAATTATTTAAAGGCGATTATCTACTATCATGCAGATTATTTTAGTAGAAATAAAAAATTGTGCTTTATATGATGTATTTTCCTCCTGACAATAAATAAGAATGTCAAAATATGCTATAGATAACATGATTATCAGATATTGAGGTTTAAGGATGTAACTATTGAGTTAATCACATTATAGGCTAATCAATCATTTCATTGTATCTCTCTGTCACCACCTAGTGATATATCTTTTGTAAAGAAAATCATATCAGTTTCAAAATAAACCCGGGTGTTTTGCTCATCAGTCAATATGTACACTATTGATACATCTCATCAATAATCGAAGCATGTATTTTTCTTATATTTTGTTGTTGTTGTTATTGTCGTCTATCCTATGCATGATGATATTGCATCGATTTTGTAAAGCATGCTATGATTCATCTTGATGCATCTTGGATTTGGAACCTGTCTCTCTTTCTTTGTACAACCAGTTGCACGTTTCAGAGATGAGTAAATTTAATAAGATTCCATTCAAATTTTAATTACATTTCAAAGTTGGCCACAAATTTTCGGTATTTATTATAAAGAAAGTGACTAAATTTACATCTACTCAGATTATGATTCAATAACAGACACAATAATCACTCATCTCTGAATTCGTTATTTTAAATCCTCCATTTTTATAAATGAATAAAATGGTGTGTAAAACATATTTGCCCTTGCCCTGGCAGTAAACCGGCGCATCCTCGGCTTCAAAGAACACGTGCCATTCGGATTCGACC
>LQRL01028040.1:27470-40708 GCA_001703475.1 Hydroides elegans
TTAAAATTTAAAATTCAACTTATCCTTTTGGATTATCGAGATCGATAATCCAAAAGGATACATGTACAACAAATTCCCCTTGTCATATTCAGTTTCTAAAACGAGAAAGATTACACAAAATTCTCAGAAGAAAAGCTTATACATATACATGACAAGTTGTACCAGAGACATAGCTTTAAGTATCAAGGTTATGTTTGTAATCAAGCCTATCAAGAATGCTATGCATAACTGCACCATAGAAGCGCTATCTGGTCGTCTTGTCGACATTAACCAGAATCTAATTACATGTGTAATAAGCCATTTTATTAATTGCAAAAACAGAAATAAGTCATTGTATTAATTGCAAAAACACAGATAAAGGCATTGAGAGCAAATATTTAATATAACGTACGAAAGGTCAACGGTAATGCAACACATCTAGATTATAGTTGGCCTCAGTTTTCAATGTATAGCTGGCCACAAATGAATCAAAGAGGATAAATGAATGAATTTGATTCACTAAAGTTGGGTTTTTGTCCCGCAGTACAAACCAAAAAAAAAATTGATAAGGATTATATATATTTTTTTTAATTGTCAAAATGAAATAACAATGTATGAAGTTTTGAAAACGAAGAAAAAAAAAGAATTAACTAACAATCTTTCCATTGAAAATCGATGTTTTCTTGTAAATCATTTTTCAATGATTACGAGTTTGTTCATAAACCACTGGGTTAAACTTTGATACCTTGTATACCAGGTAGTTCTATCAGGGTCAGTGTTTCATTATGTCAAGATATCATATTTTTTGTTACCAACAAAACCTAAACGATTTTACGCCCTTCAAATAATTTTAATTACGTAATTATGACATCACGACTGTACTAGGTATAACAATAGGATTTTGTATTGGTCTCCTCAGATACTACTCATTGATGAAGCTCACTTTTCCAATGAACTGTTTGTTATTCTACAGTGATTGAAACATACACATGTATGCGATGCCAAGATGTTTTAAACGAATTAATTGATACGATATGTATCTTACTTATCTTACTTAGTGCTGAATAATATGCTAGAAAGTCGTTAAGGAAATATTGGCACACATACAGGAAAATATAGATAGTGATAAAGGGCTGTGGCAAAGATATACTCACTCTCTTATTTTATGGATCGCCTTCATTCAAATGTACATCGATGAGCGAGCGTTGCCGGAAAAAAAAAACTTGTTTGAAACCTGATGGCAACATTGGAAGCTTAAAAAAAAAATTCTAAACTTTTTTCAAAGTATTCCATATGGAAAGTTCAAAACGCTACGCAAACGCTCGTTGTTTTATTTTTACAGAAAGTCGCGTTTTTTTTTAAAATTAGAAATACATTAGAAAACAGGTGTTGGTCGGTATCAATAAGCTTGAGAAAGCTTCAAATGTGAACAGACCCTTATATATCATATACAAACCTTGCCTAAAATTGCATCTTGTCTTAAAAGGCAGCGGATTTCTGGGCGGAGAACATTGTTAACCATTGGAGTTGGTGCCTTAATATATTTTTTTTTGGGCCATTAACAGCATTACCAATGATAATATCATATGCATACCTTAACCTTAAAAACATATCCTGTCCTAAAATGCAGCGGTGTGGTTATCGGAATGTGAAGCAGATTGCTCGTTCGATTTCTTTCTTGAAACTGGACTGCGTCGAGTCGATTTCTCCCAACTGCTCGATATTTTTGTCGTATCTGCAAAACACAAGCAATAATCATGGCATATATATTAAGTCAAGTCTGTATTCGTAACATCGTGTACTTAAGAAACGATGATCTCCTATAACGCTTGCAAACTGCAACTAGGTAAGTGGGCATTGACAATTTTTACCTTAAAAAACTCTGAAATTGCTGAAGTCGGTTTGAGCAACCAGTCTCCTCTTTTATAGACATGATTAGAGATTGGGTCATAGCATCGTGATAGTTATTTCTGTTGAATAGGTGTGTGAAAACTTCCGTTTACTAGTGTATGTAAAACCTATTCTAAGCAGTGTCACTCAGATATTGAGTTCCTATCAACGTCTTTCATGAAAGGACAAACAACTGGTAGGCTTCCATTCCAAAAGTATCAAATGGCATACATCATATTTGATTAAACAACATATCGACAACAATCCGTGACTTACATACTATTCAATGAGTAGGCTTCTAAATGGATTTGAGGAAAAAGTATCGATTACCTACAGACTGGGTCATAATGCCATTTGGTATCGTTTACCGTTGATATAGGTTATTTGACACAAATTATTATATCTCAACATTAAAAACATAAAATGGTAAACGAAATACCATAAAATATAAGGTATGCAACAAAACCCCTGCACCACTTTTTAGGCAAAAACACAAAGCAAGAGGTGCATGCATTTTGATAAGGAGTAGTTTATATACAGTTAGTACCTAGTTACTGATCAGGTAACACTGTAAATGTTGATGAAATGTCACGTTCGCACATTTAAGCGCGGATGACGGGTACAGAACAAATATAATAATAAAAAATAAATAAACGAAAAAAAAAACATCAACATGAAAAAGCAGGTTAAGTAGGGCCAATTTCCCGTGGTTAGTAGATGCGATCCATGACCGGATAACAAAAGTGAAACAAATGCCGAGGGCGAAACAAAACCAGATCATTTCAGGTGTGCATTTACATTATGAGTTATGACGAAGTCTAGATCTCCACTTGAAGGGGTTCAATGCAAAAAGGTGTTAACTCCATAACGTACCCCTTCCTCCATTCCGTTAAGCAAAATCAACCATTTTTTACCATAAACATGATAATTACGTGCCAAACCAAAAATCGCCCTGAAATAGACCGTTTACATTTTCATTCGATGCTTTTTTTTTAAAACAAAACAGCCAAAAGCAAGCTAGAAACTTTATTCACGAAACCCGTCACTTTACTTCTTTCTTCGATTTCTTATGTTGACAGGAAGAGCCAGACCCAATGATAATATACTTCTTCATAGCCTTATTAAGTATTATATACGACGACACATCCAAAAAAGGGGATAAACATGGTTATTTATATACCCATATACGATAGCAAGAAACAACTAATTAATTCGGTTGTATGGATTAGGTGTCTTACAGACGATATCAAAACCTCATAAATCGGAGCCCTCAGTAGCCGTCAAAACAACAGTAACTGGGAGGAACCTGAAAAATGCCACGTAAGGAGAAATGTTCGGAGAGAGCAGTCGGGTAGAAGGTAGGAATTTGTGGAATATAACAAATAACCCATTTTTGTATATGAGTTTTTTTCATGTTAGGATGGATAACCATCAAACTTGTTGAACTACTTAACCATTTTAAGAAGGCATCAAATTGGGTTGTTCTTGCAATTAATTCTAAAATCGTTCAACTTCTTGAAAATATATTTTTGAAGAGGTAATGGATGATACGCTTCCGAAATATATATTTCTAATCGCGCCCCTCCTACGTTAGGCTCTTACGTATGGTACCAAATACTCATTGGCGCCCTGAGTTCGGCTCTTAAATATAAGGCATTGGCGCCCTTCGATTATTCTTTTCCCGAATCCGCGCCTAGCTACACCAATCACATACATGCATATGGAATTCTAACAGTCAAATTTAATTATTAAGGTTTTAGTAGCAAGTCTGAAAATTTGTCTATCATGAGTTTAATTTTGGCTTCCTTTTGGCGCATTAAAAAGTTGTACTGATCTAGTTTCCTGTATTTATTTGAAAGGTAAACTTGCACTGGCTGTCTAAGAACAATAGACTAGGAGCCAGTGCATTGTTTTGGTAACTTTTGCACACTTTACTCATTTGCTCTTATTTGATTGAAAGGATGCCTACCCACTGAGCCAAACTTTACTGGAAATCGTAAACGTGCGAATTTAGATAAAGCAAAATACGAGGAAAAAGTTAAAATGTCAAACTCATATGAATTTGACATTTTGAATTTACTTTAAATATGATCGTATTTAAATTAGATTTACAAAATAGAACGATCTAAAGAGATGTGAGGAACATCGTGCACAGTGACTCCTTTTCGCTTTCATAAAATGTCTTTGAAAAAAAAAAAGAAAATATTTCCTATAATAGGTACAGATCTGACTGACGCTAGATACGAAGGTTTCTGAGGATTCCTTCACAAGAATCTGAAGCGATCCTCGGATTCCTGCAGACTTTTTCTTAAATATTATTCTCAGAGTAAGCAAAGCTAAGACCGATGTAAATAAACTCGACGGCAGGGTAAAATATCTTGTTCAAATAAAAACACCCCAACACAAATGGATTGCAATCTCTATTCAAACATGTGTTGAATGCTTAATGCGATTATCTACGCAAGCATGTATGTTTCAACTGGATTTATAGATACATGACAAAAATGACAAGCGTATATGATATACTTGAAATCAGATTAGTACATTAATGTCCAACAAATAAAATATTCTCAATTGCTATTAGATACGGGAGCAATTATATATTACCTATTGTAATCAATTATAAACGGCTCGTTATACAAAACCCTTCGTTTAAAATGAGCGCATACTAATTTGATAATTGATTAGTTAATCCGCCTAATAGTATTTTAAATATTTGTATATCTTAAAATGAATATTACCCTAAAATCAAAATACATAAAGGGAAAGCGGATGGGGTGTATCGGTGCCCTGACCCAAACAGAACCGGTAGATGATATCAACCATCCTACATTTAGTTAATATTCGAACGCCCAAGGAGTGAGCCAAATTTTCAAAGGATATCTCTATATTATGCGAGCGCCGAAGGTGCGACCGACAATTTTTTTTAAAGAATTTATATATAAAGATGACAAATAATTGGTATTTAACAAATCCTTGATTTAACCCTGATTTTCAAACGGATTTAAAATTACCCTATTCTCTCTGACCCTAGTATCATGTTAATGAATGAAATGTTATGCTTTCGTAGGCTTTCGTAGACTGACCAAATTAGAAAATGCTATTAAAAAAATCAAAACCAATCTCTGATACATTTGTCCAGATTGGTCCACATAAGGTCTATTTATCAATCTCCATCTTCGACAAATGAACCTCAAAGATGACACTAAGCTCTTTGATCCCAAAAGCATGTAACACTCCATTCATAAGAAACATATAGGCTGTCCGTGCGGCAATAAACACCAAAGGGATCAAGAAAATCAACTCATGATATAATCCCTCTGATTGGGAGGGAGTAGTCACGAACATTGGCCCTTTGCTCTCTATAATTACCACTCACCAATGAGACAAAAATACAGCTATTTCATACAAGTTAAAATCCCGATGCATTATTTCAAATTTAAATATTAATATGCTCATTTTTTTATGAAGCTGGTCTTTTGTTGCAATTAACATGTTGCTCAAAAATCATAAGCGGACTATGTAAATAATGAAGCATATTGTTTTATATAACATCACAAAGATTTTTAAGGTCTCGTTGTCAAAGCACATTATAGAGAAAACAAAAATATCACCATTTAGACCTTTATCTTAAACCAACAATGTAGCCTCTTTAGAGATAAAGAGCAAACATAGTTTTGTTAAAGCGTAGTGCGGATTTCTGAAGGAATCCGCGTACGAAAATCCTCGGATTCCTGAGGATTATCCGAAGGAATCCTCAGAAACCTTCGTATCTAGCGCTAGTCAGATCTGTATATAATTTAAATAATTATATCAAAGCCTGAAAAAAAAATCGTTGCTTGTATTCACATATAGAACAGAATATTGCATAAATCACTTCTGTTTAATTCATTTTACAAAAAAAATAATTCAACTGGCTTATTAAGAAGAAAAATAAAAGACATGTCAAGACATATCGCCTTTTTGCCTACATCAAATCTTTTCCCCTATTTATGATGCGTCCGGTTAGAGATTGACTTAAGTGCAGAACTGACAAAAACAATGATGGATTAAGTGAGCCCGTTTTTAATTGTGTCTAAGACTATTGAGAAAAATGGTTAAGGACCTTGCCACATTGGACGTTTTTTTTCTTTTTACAACTCATGGATTAGGGGAAACCCTTGTAGTAAAACGCTCGGAAAGGCTTCCAATGTGGCCACCCCCTTATGCGTGTTTTCTGACATTGACTCAAATAATTTTCCAGTGAATGGGTAAAATTGTATTGGAGCTATTTTTTACCCAACTCTTTACCCAATGATCTTGCTTTTGTTCCAAGTTTGTGACCCTTCTCAAATTTATCATTTGTTTGGATTGAGTTTTAATATGACATCAAGATATTGGGAAAAAAGTGACATACATAAACATGCATAAACATGGTTGCGGTGACATTGGTTAAGATAAAGGTTGCAGGTTCGAGTAAAAGTAGGTCAGAGATCCGCTATTAGGGCCTGGCCACAAGGGGAGCTTTTCGAGCTTCCCCTATCCCTAAAAACCGTGTTTCAATGTATTCCTTAATTAAAAACTCATCAACGCGGCAATCTTTAAGAACAAGCAACAAGCGTTAATGCGCGTTTATTCGTTTCACATAAAGAATAAACAGAAAAACATGGTTTGTTAGGAAAGCCCTTGCTATAAAATTAGGAAACTATTGGTAAAGGAAATTATATAAAATTCCGGAAAAATGGTCAGAGTAACATTGTCTATTGTTTTTCGCTCCAAAAAGGACTACTATTGTAGGTTTGAAATTAAAGCGCACGGTTTATTTACGATTGCTAAAAAATGAGATTCTTTTTCATAATGATAATCACTGCACTTAATTGATAAACATAACCGAGTTGCAATTACACTCTAAATTGGACAAATCTACCCCGTTTCTAAGTAGAATTCTATGCCCCATGTTGGAAATGGTAGCAGATTTCGGGGTTGAAAAAAGTCCGCCATATAAAGTGACTGGTGGACTTAGCCGTTTTCAGCCCCGACATCTCCTCCAATCCCCAACATAGGGGATATCTAGAGATGGGGTAGAATTTTGAAATTTGGACTGTAATTGCAACTCGGTAACCTTCATTGATTTCAGTGAATATTATTATGAAATGGAATTTCATTTTTAAGTAATCGTAAATAATATGTGCGCTTTAATTTCGAACCTACAATAGTATATATGCTAATATACCAAAACGAGCCACCATGGTGTTAAAGCCTCATATCCGTGCAGAGAAGGAACATATCTTGGGGCCTCCACTCGTATGGTAAACATATTGTTAGCTTTTAAACAAACTGTTTGTATTTTCTTTAATCAACAAGGTGTTGTACTAAGAAAGCAATCGTGCGCCTTTCTAATCAGGTTCAATGCCGAATGGCTTAAAAAAACTCAATCTGTTTAGTAATAAATAAACAAATAAGATTTTAAAGGGACATATAAATATTACATATGAAGGGCTCCGTGCAACAATGTTTCGCCAAAATTTATGGCAAAGTGCCAAGTGATAACTGATCCATGTTTTAAACTTGAATGATGCTAAAAAATCAATGTGATCATAATAATTTCATCATTTGGCTACTTGACAATTCTATATAATAATGACCAATATAAAAACATTCAATGCATCTTTTCTCAAAACATCAATTTCAGACTTAACACATTGCTGCACGGAGCCCTTCATATGTTTATATAAATGCAGAATCCGCGTATTTAAAAGTCACATATTTTGACATTTTATTATTTTCATATTTCTCGAAAATGCAAAAAATAAAATAAAATATAAAAAAAGGGGGGAAAAGAAAATAAATAAAAATCATCTACTCAAACGTCTGTAAACAATAACCTTCTGGTCAACAAACAATTTGTTTTGAAGACCAAAACATCCTGCATGGCCCCTTCAGTTAATTATCTGGTGTCCTAAAAAGCTCACGGCGACGAAAGTGTTACATAGGAACTCAATGATTACTGAACTATATTTTCCACATTTTATAAAACATTAACCCATTCGTTAATCTATCCTTGGTTCATTCGGGTCTCCGATTAGTTTTGAACCAATTTTTCCGGTTCTAAATATTTCGATTTAACGAGGGTCAACTCTATAAAAACTAATATCAATGAAAAGATCGCTAAAAGGGTGTAACCAATCATTCAAAAGCGTAGCACTATTCCCTCAAAAGGGGTAGGCAGGTGGTAGGGCTAAAAACGTCGTATTTCATCAGGGTATTTGTGACGTCTTTAGTCCATCGTCTTTTTTCACGGAATGGTATTATTTTTTTGCGTCAATGGCTATGTACAAATTGCTTTCCAGGTGTGATTTGTTTGTCTGTCACTGGAGGCTTTTGGGCAAGATGTGGCTAAGATAAGTGTCAAAATGGTAAAATATAATAATTATTAGAAGAATATAGCAATATTCCCTATCAAATATCTGGTCAAACCGCTTTTCAATAAACCATTAAGAATTCTCTATTTTGAGGTAAGCATCCACTCAATATCTTTAATAACAAACGTGCTTTATCGAGTCATCACCTTTTTGAAGCGGAGCCTTTTATTTGGCACAATAGGGCATTGATAAACGTCGGGTCTCAAATTGCTTAGATATAGCGTGGGTGTGAATGAAAAAAAGATCCATTTTTTAAAGAATGGACTAATCCTCACATTTGCTTTCACATGGATACGCCTTCTTTGCCTTAAGACCCTTTGTCTGCTAACAGTTCACGCCGAGAATTTATTTATTTCGAACATCTTAAATCGTAAAAATGTAGGGCCTACAATCGTTTGAGGTAACATTTTGAAATAATTATTTCTCGACTACTGGGATCTATCTTTTATTCGACTTAATATTTTGATTCTCTTTTTTTTTTCTTTTAAGCTCTGTGATCTTTCAAGAGCTCACACTAACTTTCCAAGAATTTTCTTTAATCTAGATATCTTGGAAAACTAAAATTAAGAACCGATAAAAACTGTTTAGAATTACTCCCGAAAATTAAAACAACAGACAAGACATAAGTAAAACACAGTCTACCTTTGCCATTTTAATAGGGCTAAGAAGGTATCTGGAGGATCGAAAAATAATATTTGATTTTTCGAATCAGGCCAGATACAGTCTGATATGACGACGCTGTTGTATGGTTCCGGCTATGCACGAATGAGTCCGAATAAATAGACGCTTAGAATATTTGGCGTCACTTGAATAATAAGATACTTGAATTAGACGTTACTTATCAGACTTATTATATTTTTTATATATTTTTTTTGTTATGCAATTTAAGACAACAAAGATGAAATTAGTTAACAAGCAATAATACCGCAACCGAAAAAAAAAAACAATTTGACGTGAACAAAAAATAAAGATGAGAACGGGTTACAGTCATCTTTTTCGCCACAGAAACCTCGAGGAGATAAACCTTGTATGATCTTCCTTAAACCACAGGGACAAGGAGATGGGCTATGGATATTAATTGTGAGGGTAAAAATGTCATGGCTAAATCAACAGGGCTTGTTCAAGCTTATCACCCAATAGGCAAGTAGCAACGTGTATAGAGCCATTGTGTTTTTGACGTTGGAGTTAGTGTTATTGATATGTTCTTATACATATGTACATCAGTATAGTGTGCTTAAAATATTTGAAGTGAATCTAAGCACAATATCATTTGTTTGCTACGATGAAACATAGCTTACAGTAATTTTGTAAAGAAATATCGGATAAACTCTCTTCCCCACGATTTAGTAACGACGTGTGAATTTGAGCAGATTCGCCGAAAGGATAGATCTCCTTGTCTTGGGTTTATTGTCCGAAACTATGCTCATATTTGAGTACACTCTGTCTTCAGGGACATAATTAATTATCGCCATAGTTTGGATGAGTCAATTTTTCAACGGGTAAATACCCTTTAGAGCATTCCTTTATATGTTTATGGGAGTATGGTACTATGTTAAGGTATGATTGGAACGAGATTGTCAAGCATAGCCATAAATAAATCCATATTGAATATACCAGTGGTGTGTATGTCTGAACATTCAATACGAACATTCAATTGATTAGTTTATTGACTAAATTACAATAAAATCACGTGACTTACACAAAGAAGAATCGCGTGCAGACGTGTTCGTCGTTCTTCATCACCCAGATGTCGGCCGACTTGGCCAGGTCGGGGCTGTTCACCACTGGAAATATAGAAAACAAATATATAAAAATCTAGTTTGAGACATTATCTTAAATAAAATTTGTTAAATAGATAATTCATTGGTAAAGGGTAACAATACGCGTCAACACCGTCTAAAATCAGAACTGCAGGACAAGGTCTTCACATAAAAGTGCCGCGGACAAAGAGGTGTGAAAATTCCCCAATTTCCTCTTAGGTCAGACCCCTTTTATTTCGATATAATTCTCCGATCACACTTTAATCCCGACGTTGCACATCTGCAATATATAACCTGTATTCATTTATAATGTGACAGACCTACACATGGACAGGGGGGATGGGCGGAATGCGGGATAGCTATAGCACTCAGTCAACCATAATGGCAGGGGGCTCAAAGATGCAATTAGTTATAACCATCTACTTGGATATAGATGTGATTATATTTACTTAACATTTTGCTGCAAAACTGAAGGATTTAGCTTAACACAATTCGACATAAGGTCTATTATCCAGCGAGAGTCTGTCCAATTTGCATCTAGGACAGATATAGTCCTTTTAAAAAGTCCACATGAAAAACCTGTCTTCTCTTCTATTCATTACAGCTAAATTTAGATAATCAACATCTAAAAACATGATTACAACGTACGTTGACACCCTTTATCTGGCTATTTAGTCTACTTGCACATGTTAAAGTGACATTTTGCAACAAAGCGATATTATTCCGGTCGTCGCAAAAAAAGTGCGTGAAAAGAGTAAGTGATGCATTGATATGGAGACACATAATTGACCGGAAGATCTAAGAAGCTTCCAGACAAAAGTAGTGCCATTAAATTGCAACAGAAAAAGGGTGTCATCTTGCATTATTAGATGGATTCTGTGCAAACTTGTGTTTTCCAATATATCACTTTGTCTTTTTTCTTAATCATGCGATTTTGTTTTCGAAGAACAATAACCAAATATGTGTATACAATGTGATTATGTTTGTGTTTTATGTTATCAAATATCTTAAGACAAACTACATGTAAGTCCTAATAGCATGAATAAGCACTGACCTTGAGCAGCAAAAATAGTTTAAAAACGCTCTTGCACACAACACTGCCAATGAAAGAAAGGTGAAAATTATAGATTTGTTTGGAAAGACGGTAAATACGAGGATTCTTAAGCAATTTTCTCAAAGACCAGGTAACTTGACACACCAATTTTCTAGTGATTTGAGTTTGAAAAATAGAGTAAATATGACTAAATTGAAAAGAAAATCCGAAAATATAATATCCGGTACAATCCAGGTAACTGATTGTACTGCTGTCACTACAGGATGAAAATAATCTAGAATCTGATAACAGCACGTTTCATTATAATGCTGATGAAAATATAGTTTAGTCCTACATGTAGGTTCCATGCCATTTTCATTTAATATACCAATTTTTACATCCGTGTGTGCCTCGAGAAAATTTGAATACATTGTTATCGGAACCCTTTCAGTCATAAGGTCGACGTCTTTTAGTCTGTTTTGGAAGATGCGTCATAAATTTATCATGAACGTTAACTAACTTGATCATATGTGATGGTTCAGAAGGGGTCATCCCAAAAGTATTTGTTCGTGCAGTGTTGAACGCAGACATTTGTTTAGGTTCTTTGAGAATGTTCTTCTCCTACGTCTATCGATACGACTGTCGATCTAATAACAGTGCGGCAGCTAGCAATGAAACTTAACTGAATCGATTTAAACATATAAGCAAACTTAGAACTGCTTATATAAGCGCATATGCTTATATAAGCTACCATATATATAAAATCATTACAACAAAGGAATGCACAACGAAATATTCAAGAAGAAATATAACTAACGGTATAATTTGTGGATTCCGAGCCTTTATAAAGTCGAAACCCCTATGAAGTCCGATTGCAAAGTACCCAAAACTGAACGAGAACAAATATCTCATGGACGACCCCTTTAATGCAATACGCACTATGTTCGTCAGGCCCCTCACAGAAGTATAGTGACGTCGATTACCTTAAGATCTTTCCCCACTTTTTTATATCCTGATTCCCCAAAAGGATATACCGCCGTGTGTTTTTCAAAGCGCGGATCCTTCAAAGCACCGCGATGAGTGTAAATCTAATTTCCGTACATCAGACTCCTTCAAGGGGTAGAGGTTGAGCGATAAAAGAGAAAAAATAGTTCGCAAGCATCGATGGCGCATTAATTTTGTAGGGCGCCGCGGAATCCCTCATTTGGACAAATGAGGCGGAGGGTGTTTTTTTGCGGTTGTTTTGGTTTTCCTTTTTGTGAATCGAGATTACTAGTGGGAAATAGGACCCGACATCATCCTTGTTAAAAAGATGTTCATCATTAGTCAGACTATAAATATATTAAAATATGAGACGTCACTCAACCAACCTTTTCTTTTATAGCTTTAAGTTGTTGAACGTTTTCCAACCTTCGAAATAACAAATCAACGAAAAATCGTCACAATCTACACAAGTCAAAGATCAATCGTTCAGTCTCCTGGTTTCTGATTCAGGTATTCTTAATGTTTATCTTTAATATTGAAAAAAAAAGTTCTTTATCTTTCAAATGGGTTTATTCGGGAGAATAATTCATCAGGCTTATTTACGTTTTTGTTTAACATGGATTTCTTTTTGTTTTAGAAAATAATTTCCGACACAATAAATATGGCTTAATCAGTATGCTATGGAATTTGGAATAAATCTCTAGTAACGGGGCGCCCTACAAATATGAGGTATATATCCAGGGATATGTATTTTAACAAGATACAATGAGAGCATTGCAGTTGGAAGGAACGACAAAAACCGGCATTAATCTAAATTCCTCATTTACCAAGTCTGACGTTGAATGCAAATTCCAAATGACATGGAATAAGAAGTCAAATACCAACGAGAGACAAAACATGTATATACCTGTATAAGTACTGTACGCCTAGAAAATGAGAAACGTGTGATTAAATGCAGTTGCTTCATTATATCATGTTTGCAGTTTTAAAGGCTTAAATAGAGCATATAAAAAATGAACACCTTTCATTATCTTATCCTTTTAAGGCAGTGAGATTTAGATGGACCTCATTTTTAGAAAACACCAAAAGGATCAAACCGTTAAAAAACCTTTTCAACTTAGACATCTTATTTTTCCTCATATTTCACACCAAAAAATCTTCTACCAACCCCCCCCCCCCCTTTTTTTTTAC
>LQRL01028066.1:0-10131 GCA_001703475.1 Hydroides elegans
ATCACCTTATGTATATGAACATGTTAACGGAGTTTTACAAAAGGCAAAGATATTGAGCATCAACGATGCAATATTAGATGGAATACTACCATAAGTCATTTAAAGAAAAAAACATGGCAATTGCCTCATTGGAAATAATGATGGCATAGAAACAAAGGAGGCGTTATCCTTTATGCTATCCGTGACGTGTGATTCCCTTATCTCCAGTATGCATAATAGTAAACGCAAAGAGCCAGGTCGGAAAAATTAAAAGACACTGTTCAATCTGCAATGAATATAATCATGCAATAATCAATCTATTGATAATATTATGTTGTATTTAGAGATGGCGAACTGGTGGGATGACAAAGAAATCTACACCAAACTACAAGCTTTTCACGAAAAACATGCCCGCCAACCAAACCTGGACGCGATTCGACCCAAACATGATGAAATCATCCGAAATATCAGAGATGAACTGCAACAGGAAAAACTATGTAAGGACCTTATATACACAGGTAGTGCATATGAAGGTGTGCAAATCAATGATAATTTTGATTTTGATGTAACATTTGTCATGGATGGGTCTAAAATAGATATGACAAAAAGCAAAAAAAGTTTTGAACATTATGTTTTAAGAGCTAGAGAGGACTTCACGTGGGGAAAGGATAACCGAGCCAAGGGGTTCATTTCAACCTCGGGAAATCGGGAAATCCTTCCAGATAAGTTCATTAGCACTTTTGTAAGCACATTACAAACAACAATAAACAAACTTGGCTACGCAAAGCAAATAAAATTGCGTAATCATGGCCCGGCTGTCCAAATGGATGTAACAATGGCACCACTTGGGAAATATAGCGTAGATATGGTTCCTAGTTTTAAAGTGGGTGGGGATAGTTTTGTTGCAAAACCTATCAAACATCCAAAGGAATCAGGACCACGCATCCAATGGCGAAAATCCTTTGCAAAGGAAGAAAGCGATTTTTTCCGTGGGCTTTCAAAAGGTAATTGTTGTCATAAAAAGGTAATTCGTTTGATGAAAGTAATTCGATCGCGTGAACCAACCTTGAAAAGATTAACCTCCTATCATTTCAAAACGACCCTGATGCAGTTATGCGAGAAAAATAATTCAGAGGAACATTGGAAAGAAACAAATTTGGTACATAGGCTTAGAGATATGCTAGAAAAAATAGAAACTCATTTGAAAGACGGGTGGATATCTCATCCATTCATAAAAGAGGTTAATTTAGTTAACTGTATTACAAGCTCGACAATGGGAAATATGAGCAATCGAATCAGTCGCATCCGATGTAATGAGCATCAGTTTCGTTCAATGCTCGGTAGTTAGGTTTTTTCTTGTGCAAAATAAAATGAATATCCCTGTTGATCACAGAAATACATGGCTTCTCAATACTTTTAAATATTGACCGCTTATTGACTAAAGCAACCCTCTTTGTATTAATCAAGTTTTAAATAAAATCGTATTAAATTATGACATATAATGGATTCGAATATTAAAGAGCATTCTTATAATATATAATGTTCAAATGTATAAGACCCAATCAATATTTTTATACCCAATCAATTATTTATTAAGCAAACTGTGCTTAAAATGAGTAATTAATGTTAAAATATTGTACTTAAAGCAGTCGAGGCAGATAAAAGGAGCATTCGATAAGTCGTCTCACATAATAACCTTTAAAATGTAAAGGAAGCTTTAAAATGTATATTTCACAACATTGAATATCGAAGTTGGAACTTTTGTATGATAAATAATGAGCGCTGTTATAAAATTCGGTGAATAATTATCGCATCATGTATTTGTATGATGTTTACACACTTGTATATTGATATACAGTCATCAAATGATACCTTGCATTTATTCAAAACCATTTTATTGTAACATTGATGTAGTTGTTTACATATTTGTATGTTAATATAAACATATTTGAATCATCATGAAAATGTTTGTACATAGACCTACATACAGTTGTTATCAAACTAGGTTTATATAATATGCACAAGTGTTAATAAAATGCAATGAGATACTGCAAAAGTTTATTAATATTATCAAGTATTAATGATAAAGCAAAATGGTTTATTGTATCATAAGCCTTGCAAGGGAAAAAATAATGATTGTTTTAATGAAAAATTCTTGACACAATTCAAAGTAGATCATTGACACATTATTATATATTTGATGGGTATTTATATGGGATGCAAAGCCGTTTAGTTTGAAATGTGAGAAAAATAAACCATTTTAATGGATAATTTGAATTTTGTACTTCTTTTTGATAATGTTAAATATTGTCAATTTTTGTATCAAATCAATTTCATCAAATAAACCATTTTATCTTAGCATTTGACTTTTTCTTTGTGTTAGGGAATAATGATTATTCATAGCTTAATATATACATGTATATGAATATATGATGATGTTCTCTTAACAAACATATACTCGACAACAAAAGAAGTGTCCGGTTGTTCAAATCTCTGTAACTTCAAAAGTATTTGGTCGATTTTTATAAATTATGTACCAAATTAAACAGCTCATAATGTGAATTCATTTAATACGTTTTTACGACTCTATATTTGCTATCGACGATTCGGCGAACTCTTGAAAATGAACGAACCAAATGGCGAGTAACAAACCCTTAAATATGCATTTTCATTGATGTTTAAACTATCTTGCCAGAAATTTTTAAGGTAATTGGTAGATTTGGACTCTTTAGGTGCATATTCGAACATTCAAGCCAGTTGCCGCGATCGCTCGTGTTGCCAAAGTATCATGCGAACGGTCAGACGCTAGGCACCGGAAATGCCAGCTTTAGTACAATTGTTCAGAACAACTGTTCGCATATGTCAAATGATGCCTTCACGGGTTTTGTAATGCTACATTAATGGGTTAACAACCGTTTTGGAAATTACGTTTGGCTCATATTCTGGTTACTTCAAAACACGATATTGATCGAAAAGTCACATTCAATGAACCTTTGTTAAATCCGTAGTTTCAGTTTTCCATCAAGAAGAAAACAATTTTCTTGCATGTCTAAGACAACCTGATGGTCGATTTCCACGTCAAAGCCTCGCAGCAATGGTGCGCGCAAGCGTATGCCTTGATAAACAGATCTACGTATTCTACTCAATTTTAGCGTGATTACTCGGCTAAAATGACCGTTAAACAGTTTTTCATAACTCGTCACTCTAGATTACAATGTTCTAACCTATTTAAAGCATATTCACTCAATAATCGATTGTTTGCGCGAAACCGCGCCTATATCGAGCGTAATTTCAATGCATTTCGCGACATCGTTTATATGAAAAACGAGGACAGCAACGGCCTATCGGTTTATTTTTTATATTTCGTACACCCTTGAAGATAATATTTACAATGACCGTTTTCGTCTGAACGCCCCGTCAATATAACCAGGTTAAGTCATCCCCTTCAAATTTTTCCGAGTTTATTCGAAAATTACGGCTAGGCTATGGAGCGAATGGAATTCAAAGTGCAATTAACAAAGTTTAGAGCATGTGAGCTATCCTAAAATCATACCGCTTTTATTGTGTAATGTGATTTAGACTCTTCCCGAAGTTAAGCGCCAAAAACACGTTTTTCCGACATTTTACGATGGGCCCTGCGACGCATGTGGCATGGAAATTAACTATATCTCACCGTTTTTGAGTTGCAAAAACCATAAACTATCTCTAGCACATAGCGCTTTTCCTCTTCTACCGATACTCATCGAATGATGATCGAAATCAATGTTTCTTAGCCCTTCGATAAACCGAACGAGATACTCGTCCAATGGATTCCAGATTGTTAGGTTTGCGAGAACACCTATAATTATCATAAATAAAACTATCAAACATGTTATTATTGGTTCCACTTTTGATACAATGAAAAAAGATTAACTTAAAATGACCGGACACTTCTTTTGTTGTCGAGTATATTTGTTGCCACACATTGGGCCACGATAACGTTATTGTTTAATATTGTTTGTATTTATCATGTTTTGAAATACTTGTTATAAATGTAATCACTTAATATAAATACACAAATTATCGAGCTAATCACGTGACCAAGTTAATATTGAATAAATACAAATTACTTTTCTATTTTTCACTTCTATCTTTTAATTGTGTTTAAAAACCTACTTTTCCCTTTTCTTCAACCAAAGATTAAAATAAAATGTTGATCTATAGACATTTTGAATAAATAAAAGATTGTTAATTTATTTCCATTCTTGTTTTATGAATGAATTATATTCTATAACACAATTAATAAACTAAAACACACTTTCTAAGATACTTCTAAATACACATGAACATTAATCCAAATGAAATATCTAGAATATACACATTATTGAATAAGAATCGTGATAATACTCAAAAGCTGATTTTATTTGTTCTTTCAATGCAAAATAAACAACATTTTCAACTCAAATGAAAACGGAATGACAATGTATTGACATTAAATTGTACAATGTAAATGTAATCTTAAAATGTTTCTTGAATTTTGTAACTACTGTGTGCAAATAATCGAAAGAATCATAAGATTATAATATATATATTTCCAAAGCCATCTTCCAAACAATAAATACTACAAGCTAAATGCGATGTTTATATATCAATTTGACTTGTGTTAAGTTATAAATGTTATGCATCTATAATTGAGGCAATCTTTATCGTTTATCAATCATTATTTTCAGTAATAATAAGGCTACATACAAAATTGAATATATTGTCTTGCGTGACGCAATTTAACCACATTTTTTTATTTTTACGGTTGTTAATTACTATTTATCACACATCATATGCAAAATATTCGCTTTTAATTTAGGAACACGTAACGCTTGTGGATTTTTTACTTCAGTTATTTCTTAAACGTTGGAATGGTACAAGCCCTCATTCATCACGTAACAATTTGCTTTGTACCTATATAGATCTTGTGGCTTATGACTTAATTAATGACAAATATTGAAATAATGTACATAAGCTATATTTCTTTTTTTTTCTAATAATTTGAAATAAGTAAGTTTTATACATGAATAAACGGTCAGTTTGATATTAGTTATTTAATATACCAATCAATGATCTTCAGATAAATCTGATATCAAGATTCCGGCTTCAATTAGTCAATTTACTATTGAAAAAATATAGAAGTTTATGAACAGTGATATCTGAAGTAAGATTTTGCACATATATATGAATTAACTTTAAACGATCATCACATTACAAGCTCAGTATATCTGGCTTTGATTTGTACTTATAAATTTGCAATGTTTTTGCATTTTATAAACGTTTTAATGTTAAACCACACTTAGAAATATTGGGCTAGAGAGCGAAGACACTTCATTTTGAGTTGAAAGTGGCGATGGTTGAGTTTGTTGGAATACTCTTTCGATGCCCGGGCATTTAAGTATTGGTCTTTTTCGGGAGCGCTTATATTCCACCATTTAAGAAAAACTTATTTCTTTTCAATGATCGAAATTCATACATAAGGTCAGATTTCTCGTGAAAACATTTATGAGAGAGGACTGTTATGGTGCTTCTGATTATGCCTTTACCACTTTCAGTACAACTATTAGTCAGAGCGAAATGATCACATCCTGATTATGTAAACACAAGTGTAAAACATCCTACCATGCACATCCGTATTTAAGTTACGCAAATGGGCTCAAAATATTTCGTGAACATTTAAGTGACCACAGCGTTCATCTCTTGAAAGATATATCAAAGGAATGACTATAATCCCACGGTCATGGTATGGACACTGCCGGAGCTATATTTAACAAGTGAGTATGGGTTTGTTTTAATACTCAATTTAGCAGGTTTGAGATCTTGTTATGCTATGAACCTTATGTGACAAGAAGCTAGCGTGACTGACCTCACCGAAATAGCTATAAAATAATTATCTTTAAAACCGCAACAGTTGGAAAACGATTTATTTAAACAGAATTCCATACGAATACATAGCGCATAAAAAATATGTGCTGTGATGCTGCCCGTTGTTATGCAATATCAATTGTTAACAATGGCCCATCGGACCTATCAACATTCTTGGTTTGATCACATGATATCAAAATTTAGCTATGCTCTAACACATTTTCGTTTCTGTCAAACTCTAAAATGAATAAAAACAAAAGGATATCAAAATCGTGGTTAAACACTGCGAAAAAAAACATAGTAGGGACTTGAAACGATTGGAATGTATTTGTAGATTTTACTACCACACATTTCCCAAGTTCGAAGAAAACGGTGAAATTTATGTTTTATTATAGAAACGTTATTCGATACGATTATTTGTTATCCGTTTCGTTCCCACCCCTATCTCACACAAGAACCTCAAAATGTTATTTACCAAACTGCTTATTTTTATTTTGACAACAACAAAGATGGCGGAATGTTTGAAGGTATTTTATCATTTTGTCACTTTTTTATTTCTATTTTGAACTAACCTAAATCATTGTACCAACTATATCACAACCAAATACTTTTATCTTATATATCTTACAAGCATAATATATAAATTAGTCTTAGATATTTTTTTTCGTACCTCAAGCAATCGGCCGGCGTTTCTGTTAGTTTTATCCCATAATCAGGCCCCAGCCTTGGGGATATTTTGCCTTAGCATGTTATCTGTAGATGTATCTTTTCAAGTTTTATCAGTTTTGACTGAGTTTGATCAAGTTATGGGGGAGAATTTGGCCAAAGTAAAAACAAAGTACGAGGTTCCGCGGGCTTCAGGGTGGCCCGATCTTGATTCCTCGCATATAATTCTTCTTTTTTTTTTTACACATGTTGTTTAATGCATTGTGACTACCTTCATAAGCTGTTTATTGTTTCCATTCAACATAGTTCTCAAAAATGAATCATAAAAAAGTAATACGTATAAAACACATTTTTGTTACACAAATTGACCTCATAACACTGTACGTCATGTTAAAACGACATACGAGTAAATATGTCGTTTTGCGCGTACTAGTATAAAGTAAAGCACTGTTTAGGTGAACTGTTTTCATTTAGTAAGTTCAATTGCATTTGAATTCAACATTTAATTAGAAATTTTGAGGGTCCAAACGAAGAAGAATTACGGATATTTTAGGATATTATCACACCACATTCTCCGCGGCACTTATGTATGAAGCCTTTGTTTTTACATTCTGAAACTTCATACAATGAAATTCCTCGGAAGCCATTCTGCCAGAGATATGAAACTTAACCCAATGAAAGATATTAAATTGCATCTGTGCAAATAAAAGGTCGAAATTACGGCCTTCTAAACTTTCAACATTGAAAAAGATTACACTTATATCGTAATGTTGTGAGATTTTTTATGTTGTAAGGACGAATATGAAGAAAAACGATGTGTTGACGACGTTGTTAGAAAGACGTTCTGAAAAAGACTTAAGATTTACCTCCCGTTACATTTGTTCGACAGATATTTGTGATTTTGAATGTATAATGCATAGGCTGGATGCTTTGCGTCTTTGATGCCTATATTTACATTTAACACTACTAATAAGAATATATCACAATCAAAGGGTGAGATCATCATAATATTTAGTCGCATAATATTGATATTGCAATGTGTAAGATAATAATGATATTTACGATTTAATATATTATTGAAGATTGTAGACGTTCAGTTGAAGAAAAAGTCGGTGAAACGTGATGTTGATGTTAAGGAGCTATATCTTGCAGAGAGGTTGGTGTTAATCACAATATATATTACATGTGTTATTGACCAATGACCTGTATAAATAATAATTAATAATTTTAAAACGTTATTGGAAAAGTAACGAAAAGGCCAGGGAATAATAGAAATAACACAATCCGTCTTTTTTTTGGCATAGTGACGAATATGCATGCTTTTTCCATCCATTTTCTTCATATGAAATTTATGGATCTGTGTTCTGTCTTAGACACACTTGAAGAAAACAAGATTATGTATTACTTCGGGAAAAATGACGTATTAGTCCTCTGTCGTCGAAACAATGTTTGATGGATCTGCTATAATATTTTTCCTTCCCGCCCATATGAAATTAAAAAAATATATACCCTTTTTTCGTTTTTTTTTCGTCTTACAAATATTCGACTTGTATAAATTAAAGAAATATATTCCGATTTTGGGTTATGATTTTGAAAGCCATACCCGATCGATCATATCATGACAATAAATCGTTAACCATTTTAGCAATCTGAAGGATGTCATTGACATGTCCCGCTTCACCAACTTGGAATACTTATGGCTCAATAATAACAATGTAAGTGTTTTTTTATGCTCTATGAAAAATATTGATTTTATTTTGATTAGCTGTTTTTTTGTCGAAAAAAAGAAGAACTAGAAAGATATACTCGTAGAGTATAATAATCTAATTTCTTTTCATAATAAGATAATCATTCTCTAAATGCTTTATTTGACATCTTAAAATTAAAACTGTATTAGCCGTTTCGGCAACGACATTTTGTCTCAACTTAAAATAACGGACCCGTAACTAATGAACTGTTTTGATCTGATAAATTTATTGAGTAAGCAGGGCTCAAATTGAGCAAATATTACAGCACATTCCGGTTTTCTTAAAATAGCCACTACATCATTGCGTCATTGCTTTGTTTACTGCGTCAAGCTCTCTGATTGCGTGTCGCATTAGCTAATGGCATCATTACCCTTTCCCAGCCCCGCCCACTTGGTATTAGGGTGTGACACTGGGGTGATTGATCACTCGTGAGTGATTGACAGTTAGAGAGCGACATGCTCAGAACCGATATTCATAGTCTGCATTTCCTTTAAACTAACTCCATTTTCCAATTGTTTTATATGGTATTTGCAAGAATAGATTCCGGTTTAGGTGTATGAGGAATACGGGCCCGGTCTTCAGTGCTGGCAGATATTTCAATCGGAAAGACGCACTTTGAAATCCAAAAACTTTTTTTAACATAATAAATTTAACAAAATATGTTTTAAAACATATCAAATAGTGGACGAGCATAAACTTTAAGATGTCATTTATCCTTAGATGCAATTTTATGTTGTGAACTAGTCGTGAAGAATAAGAAATACGTTCCACAAAAGTCTCTTCGTTACTGCCTGTAAAAACCGCACGAAAATAATATATGATTTTTTTTTTCGTAAACGAAAAGAAATCAGATAATTAACCTCGAGTAGTCCTTCGAAAATGTCAATCAACAGAAGAATATTTGTTGTAAGAATTTTTGTAGTTTGCCGCTTTACTACTTGATACATAAAATGAAAAAAAAATGCAAATGACATTTGAATTGTTTAGTCTAAACTAAACTCATAATGCCTACATGCTTATATTTTGCAGATTCGGCGCTTGACTTGTCTCAACGGCAATTTTCGTATCGCAGAGCTCTATCTTCAAAATAACTGCTTGGTCGACATAACTGGGGCCATTGGTCATCTAACATGTTTGAAGGTACTTAATTTTTTGCGTGACAAAAACGAAACCAAATCTTATATATAAGTAAAGATACTCGATGAAAAGGATCCATATTGTCTTCACATCCTTAATTTGAAACAATTTTTTTTTCCTTCTGTTTTACAACAAAGGGGCATTTACTAACTTTCACAAATTTCCAATATTTCATGAATGTTAGCTTTTTATAAACTGAATTGAAAAATATATTGCATGTTCATTCCTGTCGTTTCAGGTATTATTTCTACAAAACAATCAGCTGGTTCGTTTATCAAAAGTCATCAAAGAGCTGAATAAGATCCAAAGCCTACGGACTTTGAGTAAGTATAATATCTTATTACATGTCTGCCTGATTGTGTTGGTAATAAACATAGTGAAAATGTGAGGGTAATAAATTTCCGTATTTTCCCAGTTGTTGC
The DNA here is from genome assembly GCA_001703475.1 of Hydroides elegans. Taxonomy (NCBI): domain Eukaryota; kingdom Metazoa; phylum Annelida; class Polychaeta; order Sabellida; family Serpulidae; genus Hydroides; species Hydroides elegans. The sequence goes on from LQRL01028066.1 coordinate 9,839, forward strand.
GTCATACATAAACAATAACAAACCACACCCACAAAGCACATGTTTTTACTACGAATTGTTTACGATATTGCGTCACGTGTGCTGTTCATTGATGAAACGTCATCATTCGATAAATCAATACGCGAACGCGTTTTGAAAATAAAACGTTTGTTTGGCATTTTCTCGTTGAAAACATTTTAGATATTAATTATAAATACATGAGGTAATGATATGAAACGTATTTGACATTCAAACGTTAAGTTAATTCTTCATTACACATAAGTAAAGAACTTTTTTGTTTGCTCATTAGTGAC